>DWFO01004728.1:0-11113 GCA_018246595.1 Mimoniades nurscia nurscia
ACTGGTGAAACGTGGGAATGTTCTACATTCCTCTGCCTACCTCTTCGGGGATTACAGGCGTGAAGTTACTTTTTGTATTGGGTTTAATCACTCTTACCTTTAAATACAATCATACGCTTATATATGCGACTGCCTCGTTGGTCAAGTGGTTATCAGAGCGACTAATGACTGAGAGGCCCTGGGTTCGATACGCATGGGTGTTACGCGTGATGTTACTTTACATACTAGTATAAACTATTCCGCATTAGGTCACATTGGGATCACTTCATACGCCATCATTAATAGCACTATTTCTGTACTAATATGCTATATTTTTGCCGACTCCCTGATTTTGTGTAATGTTTGAGGGTGTTACAATTTGCTCCAACACACGAGGCCCGCTAACCGCCCGAATCTCGTGTGGGTCCTTGAGCAATAATCATATCCTAGGACATTTACCACATACGGTCATCTGATGCCAAAGTAGGCTCCAAGAGAGCGGGCATTCTCTCTGCCAACCCCAGGAGGGACCTTTCGTGAAGATATGTATGTACATACTGTTACACATGAAGTCTATGGTATGGTAAAATGTTAATAATAAATAATATTTTACATCCATACACAACAAAAACATGTTATCATTACTAATATTCGTCCTGGGTGGGAATCGATCCCACGACTCCGGTTCGGCGATCAGGTTTATTAACCAAAGGACCAGTGAACTTGTCAGCAACATCTTTATACATTGGCACAACTTACACATAGCTGTCTGAACCAGAACTACGCAGAGCTTGATAACATACTCACTGGACAACTGCTAGCTGATTAACACTCAGACACCAAACAAACCCAAGTTATGACCATACGAAACGAGTGTTTTCCTTAACATTCGACCCGGCAACCTTCAGATCAACAATCAGTCACCAAACACTGGATCAACAGCTTCGATTAGAGTCGCAGTACTCACTTGTATGCTACTTGAGAAGCGTTCATACTCCAGAATCAGATATAGATCGGAAACAATATGGTACTCGTAAGTTAAACAACGCCAAGTTGTGAACGGGTTCGTAGATCAGTGATACCTAATGACCCGTATAACATGCGTCTCAGTACTTCGGTGACACTAAGCCGTCTTCGTGGCCATGGTTACGTGGCAGCTGTTCATTTAACACACGAGTGGATGGAGGTGTACACACGCAAGAGGTTTTTTTTTCTTTTTTTTCAATTGTACAAGCTTTAAAAAATGTCTGAATAAAGTTACTGAGTTGCACTCGTCGTGCCCAGCTACAGGACATTGAAAGGTTCGCATCCGATAACGTACAAAAAATATTAAGAAGAAAAAACAAAGTTCACAATACATACAACAGTCTCATGTGGCAGGTCCGCGTGGAACTGCAGCGCGGACAGCGTGGGCGACACCTCGCACGGCGACTTCACCTCTTCACCCTCGGCAAAGCTCTGTGTTGGTGGCCGGTAGTGGATGTAGAACAGCACCTAATCAAACATTGAAATTGTTTATATTTATAAACACAGCACAACAGTATTACGCGACGGGGTAGGCAGAGGAGTGCTCCCACGTTTCACCAACTATCTGTCCCACATAAAAGTACAAACACCAGGTACAAATCCAAGCTATGTTCTATTACTGGGAAGTTAGTTGGTGAGAAGTTAATGACAGGCTTGTCAACTGCCTTGTTGGTCATGTTGGTTGCACACGCGTCTGCCAATCGGCAGGTCTTGGGTTCAAATACCGGGTCGGCCACTACTGGATTTTTTATAATTTAGATTTTCTAATCGGAGGCTGAAAATGTACTCGATGTGTGGCAATAGGCTCACCACGTATCCCATAGTGTGACGTAAACGTAACTGGTGAAGCGCGGGAGTATACGACATTCCTCTGCCTACCTCTTCGTTGATTATAGGCGATTATATTTTTCAGAGGCCTTGTCCGATTTCTTCTTAACTTTTAGAGTCCAATATTGGAATCTATTTTTGACGATTTAACACATTGTTTGTACAGATGCTGTAATTTCACGGTGGTAGATATGTATATTAAAGTTTTCATTTAGTTTTCAATACAGCAATAAATAAAAACATGCTCTAAGAGGTAGTCTTAATGCTAATAACATTCTACGGCCGGTCTCCGCCGCGGCCGCGCTGCAGTCGTCCTGAGCTAATGAAAAAGAAACTCGAATAAGTGTAAAACTAGTAGGCCCATCCCCAAACAACATACAAGAGTACAAATAAGCCGATAAATATAGTCATATGATAACTGAGTGAGACTAACAGAAAATTTTATGATTGACGTGAAGTAACAACTAGAAAAAAATACGCAGGTGAAATAGAAGAAATGAATTGGATAAAATCTTTCAGCTAGCTTTCTGTTTATAAGCCCGTTTACTCACACCCTACCCAATATGAAAAATGAATGAGTGATAATGAATGATCGGGGGCCCAAAGCCAAACTAACACATAATAATGAAGACAAAGAACATAATCAGGACAAAACTAAAAAGTCATCCATAATTCTCACAAAACTATATGAAGTCTGCCAACACACTGGACCAGCATGGCCATAATCCATCTTATTTTGGGGAAGTGCCTTATCCAATAGGGAACTAATAAAAGGGTTACTGATATAGTGTAATTTAATAAGTATAACAATTGTTAGGAAATAATAATACCTAGGTGACCGTTCAGCTAGACCTGTTAATTACAGCTTAATACTGGTAACAATAAGAGTTTATATGTCAAATAGGCTCGGGATTAATTTGTACCTCCCGATTGGTGGTTGATTTTTATTATTTACTAAATCATTGCAAATAAATCCTACCTGAACAATCTTGTAAAAAAAAACATTGTGCATGATACCTGATTGACACAGTCCCACTGTGCCCATGAGAACACCTTCACAATAGTCTCCGGCTCAGGGTATATTCCATCAAAGCCCCACTTCTCAGTGCCATCGTCACACTCATTTAAAAACATTGGAGTCCGATATATCTTGATATCTGCAATGTTTTCACTACTCAGTAAAGATGTTTATATACTAGAATATCTGACGATGATGCTGATTCTAAGCAAAGCTCACAATCTCCTGTTTAAAGGTAGGCAACATGTAAACACAAATCATTGTCATGTAATCTTTACAGCTTACAAAACAGTGTTGTATGTATATATCTATTATTAAAACACAACATACTAATATGTTTATTTGTTGAATGCTTAAATAAGTTTCCAAACCCACCTATTACTGAGAAAACTATATTAGTTTTTAAACTCATATACCTAGATCTAGTGAAATTTCAGCAATGGGAATAACGTGATACAGAGCATATGGTACCATTCTATGCATTTTACAGTTTCTTTTGACAAACTATATATATAACAAAGATACATATAGTATCTTTGTGAAACATTTTTTTAGTAGTATTTATAATGCATAACTTACATTCCAAATGCTTGAAAATTAAAAATCTATCATTCCTGATTCCAGGACTGTATTTGTTACTCTTGCCATAAACATACTGAACCATGATCTGTTTCGTTGACCACTCTTCAACTTCCACCGGGCCCGTGATTTTGTCCGGTAAAATTGATACTAAGTATGGACAATACAGCGCCTCCTTGTCTTCGGCGTCTTCGCTTGGTAGGATTTTAACAACGTATATCAACAAGCTATGCGAAGAATTCACTGACGCCTGTATTATATTCTTCCTTTCGTCGAACGTAAACAGTGTCGTCAAGGTTTTTGTTTTGTTCGTATAAACTCCAATATGCATAACCTCCTTGCCTTCATCGCTGTTGGCCACCCAAGTAAAAAGTTGCGACCCGTCTTGCTCCTGACCTATTAAGCGCCATTCTCGCGCTGTTACCTCTAAACAATATTATTATATCAATGAACATACTATGATAATGTAACAATGGATATTTAGATCGCACAAGCTAGGTGGAATAACAGACACATACCATTCTCTTCTTGTGCTTGTAGAACGCCGCAAAGTTTTACGGCCAAATTTTGCGCTGCCATAGCTTGAATTATTATTACAAATATCACCTGTTCCTCACATAATATGTAAAGATCTCGATCACTTATCAATATACAAATAAAACACCCTGTTGTATTGACTTTTCTCGCTCAATTTTCTATCAGCTGGCGCCCAGCTGTAGTTAGGAGTGAATATAGGCTTTTACAGTGCTTACCAACATATAGAACTTTTAACTATATTGCCAAGCCAAGATATTGTGGCGCTAGTTATCCGAACTAACCAATCACGTGTAAGATTGTAAGAAACGGAATATGATTCGTTTATCGAAATAATTACATGTAATGCATTTAAAATAAGCACATATTTAATTCAACATTATAGAAACTTCATATTTAGCACAGTATGTTTTAAGAAAATTGATTGTATTGATATTAACATCATTATTTCTTATTGTATGACAATCTGTGCTATTAACAATATATAGATAATTCAATCTTAATATAATTTATATAAAATTCTTCAAAATGCATAACATGAATTTTAAATACAACGGTTGATTTAGTTTTTTTATTTAAGTTAGCTTATTACTTCAAGATAAATATGAAAAAGCTTTTGCGTAAAATGGAATAACGCGCAGATGACGGCTGATTTCAGAAGAAACAAACATGAACATAGCCATTTGTTAGCCTGCAGAGTGCCGAAGTTTTACCGCGACATTTTCGCGCGGAAAGCCGGGCGTTATCGAGCCGTGGAAAGTTGAAAAGTGGCATATAAATTTAGATAATTATCTTATGTGTAATACATTTATCCTTATTTGTGTTCTCTATATCATATGTGTTAAAATAAGTCTTTCTAAATAGTGAATTAGTGTTATACGTCGGACGTTCATATCTAGTGTATAAGGAAATTTTGTTGCATGGAATTTGATGAAATTTGTGAATGATCAGGTATGTTCTATATTAACATTCTTAATCTTAAAGGTTCACTTTAGCTGTAGACATACATTATTTCATGTATATATTGAAGTTTTACACATAATTAGGTTAAAAACCCTTGGTGGGCGATAAGCTACGTCAATTATGCTTCCAACAGTTATGCCCTTTATATCCTATTGAACGTCGATTTTACGGTCAAATTTGTATTAAAGATATATCTGACGGTAATATAGAGTATCATATGTGCTATTTATATCAATATCCAAAAGTGGATGGGGCGAGAAACCCAAGCTAGCGACGTGTCTAATGGCGCTGACGGGAGGATTTCGCGCGCGATTGTGACGGATTCGTGGCATTTTTTATACCAGCTGATTCATTGATTTCTACATTTTTATGATTTTATATGATAACTAATGCATTGTTCACCTCGTTAAATGCCAAAATACTAACATTTAGCTCGAATTATAGGCTAAAAATGTCTTCGAAAAAAAAATCTCCCGCCAACCAGCAGGGGGCACGCTGCTGATATAAGCTTGTAATAATGGCCCTATATTCTTATATATAACACATTTTCGATATCCAGACCGTTTTAAGATATGTCTAGTTTAGAATAATACTGATAAATTTACTAAATAGCTTTCAATAGAACTTGTCAATTAACATAACCCTATTTGCGGTTTGGACATGACATGCGGTAATTTTAGGCCATCATAGCTCCTAATTATACTCACAATCGATGTTATCGACTTGTACACTTATCTTTCAATATGTTTTAGGCGACGTGAAAGGTGGACTTGTTGAAATAATCCACACAACATGGCACAAGCAGGGTATGTACAGCTGATGGTACTCACTCGCTTATTGACCTTGGTGATGTTTGTTTACTTAACCCACACAATTGCAGGTCCTCCTGTGAAGCCAGCGAGAAGCGTTCTAACTTAAAACGCAAAAGAAATTCTACAGATGATGAGGTACTGAATTTGCCCTTGCTCAATGATAATGGTAGTGTTAGACATTTCATTTGTAATGTTTGATGATATTTCTAGGAGCTTGAAAATATGCCACCGGCTAAAGTGTCCACAATAATAGAGGAAGAGCTACATGATCAATCCACACACAATGTTGTTGTGGAGTCCTCTTCATGTTCCAGTGATGATGAGAGCCTTCAAATGAACAATGTTGAACAACCGAGAAGTGTGTTCACTGATTTAGATTATAATGCTGATAGTTTCTTAAGCCCACCGAGCATACCTGACCTGCCTAACTGTGTTCTGAGCCCATTGGAGAATGTAGCCAGAGGTGACTGCACACCACACACCAACAAAAGGCCTAGGTAGGTATATGAGTAGATGGAAGTATTCATTACTATATTCCATTTTAGCCCTTATTATTAGTGTGTCCTTCAAACTCAGTAGTTACCCACATGGCCCTAACACTTCACTTCCAGCACAAGTAAACCCCAGTGTCCCACACCACCTAAGCGCAAGTGCCCCCTCCCGGGGCTCTCATGGGCGGACCCCACAGATGTTTGGAAAAGCATGTGCGAATGTGATGCCAGGTCTAGCATGAAGAAGAATCCGAATATGTTTGACAATCATCCCAACTTGCAGCCAAGGATGAGAGCTATACTACTGGACTGGCTCAATGAGGTAAGTTTGGCACCTTGCATTATGATTACCATGTCTCCATTTGAGTTATCATTGTATGATAATATTTAAGTTATCATCAAATGCCACTTACGATATTTTATAGAACTACTTAGGATATGTGGGAATTCAGACATTATCATGTTGTGTTATCAGTTAGGAAATATAATTATAAGTGATCCCATTTATAACATTACCATAATTAAACATATGTACAGATCACAAAATCGGCAGCAGATATACAGATTGATGAGTTACAGATTTGCAAAGATGTACTTTTTATTAGTCAAAAATCTCAAATTTTGCTTTATTTGTTCTGTTTTTGTTGCCCTATGACATTATAGTTCTCAGACTGATATACTAAACCTTAGCACATTCTTTTATTATATTAATTTAATTGTGGTTAGAGTTGACTATAATAATTATGAATATTTGAAATAAAAAATATAAACATGTATGAATATTTTCATGCAGCTCTAACTTGAGGTCTCTACTCTAAAGGTAAGTGTTGTCTGTATGAATGAATTTCTTATCTTTTCCCTTTTTTGATCAACATATTTTTTGTGATTATTACACATGCATTTTTGTGTTTACTGTATAAATGTGATGTAATATTTGGGAGCATTGACCCCTTTTTTGCTGTGGTCGTTGACCTCTGCAGTACCAACGCGTTTACTAATAACTGTCCCGTTCTTCGATGGCTCTCTTGTTCTTTTTTCGTTTTTATTTTTCAAATATTACTATTACATAACTCGTTATAAAATGTGCCGGCGGATTGCAAATTGAAGAGCCGCCGAATCAGTAGCGATCTTCGATCGAAAGGCAGCTCGACCTAAAACATAATAATCCTTACTTGCCCAATATATACGTTTCGATTGAAATGAATACAATTTAATATTTATGTATGTTTACCGGTGGAATTAAATTTGTCGACGGTTACGCGTACGATTTGTAATTCGGGCCTACCTTCGCCGCGGGCCGACATACATACATATATATTGCTTATTGATTCACATATTACGATAAATCACTTTAATACGTTCGCGTGTAGCGATCTGACGATTAACTTTTGTATTTCTGGTGTAATTCCGAGTCGCAGCGACCGCGCGGGGTTCTGCCGGGTTGGAAAACGCGTCATACACATTTCTACCTAACACTATGTACCGCGCGCGCACTTACTGAACACCGTCGTTGATACGTTTCAAGTATTACTCTTTTCGCGCTTGACATGTGTTTCGTAACTCCGACAGTAGTCAAGGGACTTTATTTCTTTTTTTCACCCGTAATGTTAGCTATTTCAAAGTTAATTCGACTGGCCTCTGTTAGTCCAGTCTGTTCGATTTCCGTTCCCATGGAACGCGTGTGTTATGCACGGGTATTCCTTCTGTATTTAGATGTAAATATTGTAATAAGCAAGTATTCAGAATTGCATATATGCGATAAATAGGCTATTTAAGATCTGTAAATTTAAAATATCTACATTTGATCACATAATATACTGGGTAATAGATATGTATATGCCGTGAAATTCAGATATTTAATTGAATATAAAAATTATAATTACATTATTAAATTATTATCACGCCGGGCAGAATGCATCGACTGCCAAATATCTATATTCTTAAAGATCTGTCGTGCTTCGTCTAATTTCATCACTCCACTCCATAATATAATGAAACGTATTGTAATTATTATTATTTAGAAATATTTTAAAATAATTGAACGTAGCGGAAAGATAATATGTCTTGTTTATAAATTATAAATATATGTAGAGATATTTCTGGATTCCTAATCTCGGGTAAAAATAATATACAGAACTTCTATCTATCGTCATTGAGGAGACCTGGCATATTTCAACTAACGTGTTTTCGGATGGGAATGAGATGATCTCCCGCAGTAAAAAGTAGCCCATGTCACTCTCAAACCCCTCGGCTACGTCCACACAAAACAAATCACGTCGGTCCGACGCTATGTCTTGACGTGAGATAAGAACAAACAAACACTTACACATTCATAATATTAGTATGGATATCAGTGCGTTGATCTTTCCGCGCTGAGCCAAAGAACATACAAATATTTTCGCAGAGTTTTTTTTTTGGGGTCCACATCCATGTACATAACACGTAGCAATTAGGATTTGTATTCAAATACTTATGACTCGATGCTCTCTGCCCACCCTATGAGGAATCTGGCCCAATAATATAGTAATAAAGTTATCAATTTTATCGAAAAATATTTTGCATAGAGACTTCATCGACGCTAGTGGAGTATTAATAATAATATATTCAAGTAGTATATAACCAAGCAAATATGTATATAAAGCGAGTGTTGACGGTCGAGGAGGGCCGTGGCTCACATTTCGTGACCAAATAGGCCAGTTACTGGCTTATGGGAGAGTGAGTAAATGTTATTGCAAATTATTAGTTAGTATTATATGTATGTGAAGAAAAGGGTGAAAGTAGAAGAAGCATGGCGTACATATTTATCACTCGGACCTCTATAATAATAATAATATCTTGGGACATCTCCACCCACGGCCATCTGACCCCAAAGTAAGCGTCAAGAGAGCTTGTGGTATGGTAACCAGATGATTGATAAACTACATATATACGTATAAATATATACTTAAATAGATATTTTTTTACACCCACACACAGAACAAATACTTGTGCTCATCACACAAATATTTATTCTGGATGAGAATCGAACCCACGACCCCTGGCGCAACTGTCAGTTTCACTGACCACTGCACCAACGGGCCAGTCAAACCTGCCTACCCTGTAGGGACCTAGCGCGATGGTACAATAATACATATTAGAGGTATATTTCGGTATACTCTATAGTACACTATGAACACTGTTTACCGTTTCCTGGCGCTACGCCGCTACGATATGGTCTACGTGCGTAGCTCTCACCTTCTCCATGTGTTACGTACACATACAAATGTTTATATTTATATTTGTACTTACCCATAAATTGTTGTTTAGAGAGGGCGAACTTAATGACAATGAGTATTCTCTACCAGTCGACCCAGGTGATGATGAAAACTTGGTCCAAGTAGTCTGCACCCCCCGACACTCGGTTTTACTTTTTCGTTGTCAGACTCCAATTTTGACTTGGTCTTGAATTGAATTGATTGCTTCAGCAGTGGCAGCCGTAAGTCATTCTCTACACTTTCACTTCGCGTGTGGTCACCTCCTTGGTCTCGTGGTTGCAAGGGCGACTGTTGATCAAGATATCGCCTGAGTTCGATCCCCGGCTTGGGCATGGTATTATTGAGTTTATCTAACTTCAAATTCCCAGTGTTAGCTGTAACTATTTGTCTCTTTATGGTACTAGGTGCACTGAAGAAACGTGGGAGTCACCTACACTTCTCTGAATAGCCCTTCGGGGTAATACAGACATCATCATCATCCTATTGCAGCCCACAGCTGGGCGTGGGCCACCACGGAGGGGTTATGCCCATATGTTACGTGGTTATGATGTGCCATTTCTAAAAGAATACACGCCTTTCCCGGTCGCTTGAAGCACTTTCATCATGTGTCCCAAAAAAAAATTTTAATACTTCGATATTTAAACGATGATAAAACTTTTGTTCATATTACTTAAATGCAGAGAATCTCAATTAGCAATACTGTTATTAAAAACCTTCTACCGGGGTGTAATTGGTTCTAAGCTACATTTTAGGTGCCCAAATGAACCTCACCTACCCGTGTCTACGGACACCGCTCTGCCGACCGGCTAGTCGCGACGTATCGTAGCTTACCTCAGTCACGGCTGAGTTTGCCTCGACCTCCGTGTAGCGGCGCGCAAAGCTCTGCCATACGATCCCAAACCCCCCGATCCAAAGCCCAACCGCGCGATTCTGGGCCAAATTCCCTTTGACAAGGGCTCTATATCCGGCGATAGCCTGAGACAGGTTGTTGATATAATGTATGATATATTTTCAACCGTGTTAAATTTAGATTCGTGTGCAGTTACTTGTAATGTGTTGCCAACCTAGAATTGCAACACATACTGATAATACCTATATGCATAATATTATACATATATGCACCTATCTTGTAGGTACTCGTATATAAATAATACATAAGCGTTGGTGAATCCTAATTTAAAAAAAACAGATAAGTAAGGCAGATTATTGCGACCTATTGCGAACGAAAGGTTTTCACGGTAAAGAATTTTATGAATAAACTTTGTTTTTTATGGCACTTTAGTTGGACGCATAGATTAGGGTATACCTTTAGATTAAAATAATTCTGTATGTCCATAGTAAGTATTACATAAAAACGTAACATCCCGTAAGAAAACGTAATTAATAAAGCCAGCGTTGGCTGTTCGTAGTATGGCGCGGCCTGCCTAAGTAGTAAGGTCAAAATTGTGGCCATTAAATTATATACTGCCGATCGGGAGGTCCCGGGTTCGATTCCCGGGTCGAACACTACAAAGTTTTCTAATTTAGATTTTCTCGTAGTGGTTCGGAGTCTGGATGTGTGCCCGATGCATGGCAATAGGCTCACCATCTATTCCATATTGGGACGTAAAAGTAACTGGTGAAACGTGG
>DWFO01004729.1:0-11113 GCA_018246595.1 Mimoniades nurscia nurscia
AAATGTAAATTTTGAGTGCTACGTCGGAATATCAATTTAAATAGAAAAATCTTTTGAAAGTGGCGAAACAAGAAAAAATCAATAAATTCATTATACCTTTGCCTAAAATTTACAATAAAGATTGATTTTAAGTCGTGACTTATCAATACATTGACTCTATTTTTACATACATATTCCTTTTATTTTGGAACCTTGGAACGTAGTCCCTATGATTCTATACGAATTACCATTCCATATTCGCGGTTTCTGTATTCGCGGCATATTTATGGAACGTATTCAACACAAACAACAAAAAAATCTACATATGTAACAAAAGAATCTACATATGTAATAAACACAGATTGGTAAAAATTCACAAATATCAACTCAATAATAACATGTAGTTAATAAAAAAATCTTACTTTTACTTTCTAAAACGTTTACTTTTAAGTATACAGATTGCAAAGCATTTTAACGTAGGTTCTTGAGGGTCAGTACTAACTGTATTAACTGTGTAGATCCAGTTTGAAGATCTAAAGTTTTAATAATATAAAACCATAATGCTTTGTGTTGATGAATAAAATATACTTTCTATAGATTTTATGCTAAATGGACACGATTGGATTTATTGATTTTATACACGTCAGTATTTTTTCATATTTGCATTTTTAAATATATGCTTAACCTATTTTGAACGTATCCTTAATATACAGATATGCCTAAGCTTATATTATCTGTTGTAAAAAGGGGTTTCTAAAAAGAAATTACGCTGTATAAATTCAAAATCAACATAGCTCCTAACATTAGCACTCTATTACATCTTCATGACACAGCTCAATCATTTGCGTTCTATTAAGTACCATATTGCAGACAACAGACCTTGAGTGTGTACTCAGAATGTGTAATTCACATAAGAAAATTTAGTTTTTAATTATACTGAAATTTGTGTCGTGATAATTAAATTTCGATGACCTTCAACACAATAATAGCACATTTATTTATGCATTAATGTACGTAACCTAAGCTTTATTTCGTACGCGAGACAAGACATGTGTAACATTTCCGCAAACAAAAATAAAAGTATCTACGTGAACAGTATGCAAAATTACTAGAAGGTAACTTCAGTATCCAATAGATTTTTATTTCTTGTTCATTGGAAACAATACATCTATTTTTTTGTAAAACAGCGTATAAATATGAATAATGCATTGCTATGTTAATGGAGTTTGCCTCAAGCCTCCGTTATATCTGACGCATAAAGCCCAGACGTGGGATAAATATAGTTATAGCGAAAAATGTAAATCTGTTTTAGATTTTCCAATTCTTACAAAACTTTTTGAAAAATTCAACGCAGACGAAAAAGTAGGCCTTTTTTTTATTTATTAGGCTCTTTTACTTATCGCTTTGTTAATAATAATTTTAATGATTTATTTTATAACTCTTACCTTTTCTGCGTCCATAGGGCCCACAAAACGAGTTACTTTTTCCAATAACATTATCATCAATATATTTGATCAGCTTCGCGCCGTCATCGGTCTTGTGTCCCCGGGACCCACTCACCCATCTCGAAGGTAGATCTTCTTGCATGGATTCAGATTTTCCTTTAGTGCCTCTGGATTTCTTCAGGACACTGGTCATCATACCCTCACACAACACAACATATGTCTATTTTAATAACCACTGAATGTAATAAAAAAATATATATATCAACACAAAAAAAAATATAAAAATCACTGGGCGTATTGCGGAATTGTTTTTGATCGCGCGAGACCGAATATTATTTACGCACGGAAAAAAATACGCTGTACACGAACCTTAACGCGAGGTTAGCTCAAAGAATGAGTGAGTAAACGATTGAGCGACGCGTACACGCGAATTCAGGGGCGTAGGTGTGTGTGTTCTACGTTCTACGAGTGCTACTACATGCTACGGTGTCGCCGTTACGACGCACATCACCGGAAACTCAGTGTTGCCAGTGGATAAATAATTCTACCTTTTGGTAGTTTATTAAATTGTATCTGAAATACAAAATTTACAATTTATAGATGCTGCGATAAATTATTTATAATAATTACATATTGAACACACATATTAATTAAGTTAAATTGGACGTCTACGGTATAACAGGAAATTATTACAACATCTTTATAATAGAAAAAAACTGATCAAATGAAATGCGTTATATACATCCGTATATAATGCACGTACGTTGCATGCGTTATATACATACGTATATAATGCAAATACGTATATAACGCACTAATAATGAAGATTTTGTACCTATTAGATTTAAGTAGTTAGCGTGTATTACAAAAAAAACGCTGCGTTATACTGGTAATATAAATATAACTTTTTTCAAATGAACTACCTCCTTTAAAACACATAACCGACTGATATCCATGGCAACGCTTTATGTTAGATCCATGCATACATACTATGGTTTGATGTTTGATTGATAGACATATTTTTCCTTCTATTTATAGAACTTTTCAGAGTTATTGTGATTACATTTCCACTTACATAAACGAAACAGCAACATAATGATGAAACTACAGATTGCTAATGAGCAAGATCGTAAGGAAGCTCAAAATAGGGAGAGAAGACGACAATGCGAGTTAGAAAGAAGATCTAGAATATTCAATGCGAGAAATAGGAAAATTGGTGTAAGTTTTACCTATAACATTCCAGGTATTGAATCGATTTGTAAGCTTACTGTTCGTTTGCACGAATCTTCCAACTGTGGTTGTAAGTTGTGAAATAAGATTCAGACTATGCGTTCCAATCCATCGATATATATATTTAATAATGTGAGGATTTTCAAACTACCACTTATCACTTCATCATTCGTGTGCCGGACTGGTCCTCTTACTATGAGAAAAGTCATATTTTTTTACTTTAGCGAAATGTGAGTTTATGAACTTTGTACGCATTAAAACTTTTAGAACACATTCCGGGGAACTCCGCGGTGCAGAAATTCCTTTGCGATGATTTTTGCAAACAATACTAAATCATTATCGTTATCAGCCTATTGCGGTCCACTGCTGGACATAAGTCTACCCGTGGGGATAATGCCCACTATCCCCACGCTGGGCACGTGGGTTGCGGATCGCTCCGTTTCTCGCACCGCCTACGCCGCTGTCCGTCGGTGGCCAGGGCATTATGCTAACGTATTCTTTGACTGTAAGATTAGACCGGCTTTTTACATCTTAGGTAAACTTACAGATATATTTAAAATCGAATACAGATATTGATGAACAGTTAAGCTTAAACCAATTTAACGATCGTTTACTCTGGGTGCCGGTTAGCTGCTGGTATAACACAAAAACATGCATAGCTGCTAAATTAAGACAAACATTGATTTAATACGAGTTGACCAAATTTTTTACATTGTAGTTTGAACAACACATTCAAGGGCACAACATAAGCGGAAGCACAATCATAGTGCATATTTATGGCTAAGTGCAATATGTCTACGTTCAATATGTATATGATTTCATTATGGCCATTTCCAATATGCGTATGTCCAATATGGTTGGGTTCAATATCACTAGTTGAATAAGGCTAGTTGCATTATAGCTAGTTTCAACATGGCTGGGTTCAATATCGCTAGATGAAAAATGGCTATGTCCTTTGACATTTGATCCTATGTCATTGACATTTCATCAAACATCATTATGTAATGATCAAAATGATTATAATAGAAACACATACCAAGTAGGTACTGGAGTGGGTCTTACACGAATTTGTTTTGTAAATTATTCTGTTAAATTTATTACACAATGTATAATCTGGATTGTTCAGGTGGACTTGCCGTTCTTGGAGCGGCAGGTGGTCGAGAAACGAGCTGAACGGGAGGAGCAAGATCGAAAGAACCTGGCGTTCGCGCAGCAGATGATCAAAGACAGCAACTTGGCTGTCGTCCTTGAGGCTAGAGAGCACGAGGTAATAATAATAGTTTTGAGTTAAAAAAAAGTTATTATGTACTTTCCTGATATTTCTAGTTTCTGATGCAGCAATCTCTTTTCCTATCGCCGTATTGCACATAATATACCAATCGTTTGTGCTAAAAATATTTTTCAACAGATACGAGTACATATAACATCGCGTATATCATTACACTACCATATCGTCTATCTTCTTATATTTTTTATCAATAATTTTTGTTATCACTTCGACGTTGGTCACTGATTTCCTGTTATAAACAAGAGAAAAAAGTCTAAGAAAGAGATCTATTCTGTCAATCAGGACAATTAAAGGTTGGTAGATATTATTCAACTTAGAATTATTACGGATAAATTCCTCTCGACATTTTTCTTCACCGTTATAGCAAATTACATCTAGAACTTCAAGACGGACACAATTTTTCTAAAGAATCGCCTGTCTGAATTTGAATTTCAACGCTTTAGAGTGGCTAATCTGATACCATTCCATTCATAAGAGTATACCTACTACCATGTTTTATGCTATCTTTTCTGATAAAAAGCGTTAGTTTGTACCCCCTTTTACATGGTGCAACGTAGAACTCAACATGGAAACGGATCGTGGAAGTGGAACTACACTCCTCTCCCGACCATTGCCGACCGTGAAAACACAGGCGAACAGGTTAAAAAAAACGAGCAATCCCGTAGGAACGTCGCCGTATCAACGCCGAAATAGATACCTACCGTCAAAAGTACCAGCGGCCGGAAGACAGACGCGAGTATGATCTCAACAACCCCGATATGCTCAAGATGCAGCTCCCGCCACGGGCCACCGACGACACCCCCGTGGGACTGTCCAGCGCCCAGAAGTAAGCTGCTTATTTTCATTTCAAAAACTCATTTACTACTTGACAAATAACTTTGTCTCGCTATCAAATCCCATGCTAATTTTAAATAGATCATTTATTTCGATAAATATCCTTTGTTATCAATCATCATTATTGGCCTATTTGTCCACTGCTAGATATAGATTTCCCCTGAGACTTTTTGGAAATAATCCCCCCGCTGGGCATACATACGGAATGAGTATTGCAGAGTACAGCTCGTATTGCCTAGTTTGCTACCCGTAGCCGCAGACATTTACCCGTAGATACCTAGGCAGGATGCTGTATACTGCGATCCGTCAAATTACCTTAATATCCCATCAAATTGTTCAGTAATACGCCCTGAAGAGCTAGTTTTGAGAGACTTCAAAGTACCGGTGTTTTAAATGGATAGGTTGTTTATTGAGTTATTATTAATTATGCAAACGTAAATATTGGTTCTTCAAATTTATCATTAACAATCGACATAGGAAAGATTAATATGCGTTTTGTATGAATACCTATCATTATCATCAATAATATTTTTCATGAATTAAAAGCGCCATGGAACTAGCCATGTCTCGATTGCTTTATTTTATTAGCATGCACTTTACATTTTATTGTTTTGCCTTCAATTGTTAATTTAACAACTCAAACTTGCCTATTAACTAAACTTACCTGACTAAAAATCTAGAACATTATGTTATTTTGACGACAAAAAAGAAACTAACTACAACCAGATTCGAAGGAGAAGATCTAAATTGTGACGAGCGTAAGAAGATAATGGCGGCGCAGAAGAATGCATGGCTGGAACAACAAGTTCAGGAGAGGAAGGCGGCCGAGGAAGAACGAATGAAAGCGGAAGCGGCCTACATGGTACATTATCGTAAAATGTTTTACGAAAAAAAAATTTATTACACCATTTTATCATCTCCAAAGATAAAGTATCCTCGAAACAAAATTTCTAGTGAGAACACTCTTAAAACTATTTTATCCAACTGTATAATAAACCTGAAAAACCGCTGGATATGATACATATATTACGAAAAACACCCTGATGTTAAGTGGTTCTCGTCCCAGATAAATCAATGTGCAATCTGAAAGAAGAATTAGCTTCTACTTGAGCCCGTTACAAATGTGTAAGATAACAATTTAATTGAAATTCCTTGCCCTTTAATCCACTAGCCACCCATCATATTAAAAAGATAACATACGTAGGTAAAATACAATATAAAATAAGACAATAATTATGAAAACTCTGCGTTCGATTCCCTATACCAACTCCCTTACCAATCTGCTGAGTTTCGTCTTCAACAGTTGGCAATAAAAGCAAGAGACGCGCGAGCCGGTGAATTGGACAAGCTTGAGAGGGATTGTCGGTACAGATTGGGTCAGGCCAATTTACGCTACAACGAAGCATTGGTGAGCGCCACGTTCGCTTTTATTTATTTTACTTATTCACGAATGTATTTTGTATGAGATTAACCTGGTGCATCGTGGAAATGTAGGTACTACCACACTCTTATGTTATGATGAGATTTAGGTACCAGAGTATCGAATCATAAACTTGTCTAAATAGAATTTCTAGTATATAGTGTCTATGGCACCACGTTACTCGTTATTCAATGAACTTGCATTGGCTCAATTAATTTTTTTTCCATCACAGGCGGCCGAAAAGAAGCAACTGGAGCAAATAACCAAGGAACAAGACGAGGCGGACAACACTGCGGAGATGTACAACAATCTCACGTCGGACATGCTCACCGAGAACCCCGATGTGGCTAAAAGCGCACTGGGCAAGAACAGGTGATCGGTGATGTAGTGACTGCATCGTGGTTACCTACACATTTGAAATTTAGCTCTCCCGACACACTGCAAGTTAGTCTCTATATCAGTTAAGTACATACGTAGTAGAAATTGTGTAAAGCTATGCCCTATTAACTATTGCAACTTTAAAAATAGATATGCTCTCTCGACAAATAATATTCTCCGAAAACTGAAGATAACATTATAGGTATTCCACATCACACCAGCGTGCCCTAAAGGGCATAACTACATTCCGTTAGACATAACCCCCAATAAAAGCAACAACAAAAACATTTAGGTATTTTTCCGATTGTTCCATAGTTGGATTTTCCATGGATATTAGTTTTAATTTAAACTGAAAAGGAGATGTAGGTACTAAAACTAAAAACTGAATCAGAATAAGATATACCTACCTCCTCGCCGTAATTATCTTATTTTACTCTAAGTAGTATATTATTATTATTATTCAGAGCCATTGGATTTATGTATAAGGGAATGAACCAAGAAGAGCTAAAGAAGTTTTATGCAGCACAAAAAGACCAAATGGCTGCTTCGAAGGTAAATTATATTCATAATTATAAATAAATATATTAAGTTATTTAAAAGCAATTTATATTTTGTGTAATAAGGTACTTAGTGTATATTTTATCGCTAAGGAAGGACAATATGACTTTTTTCTTGCAAATATACGGTTAAATTATATCCTTTAATACATTTAGGTACATTATTAACCTTTTCAATTCATTCCAGGCTAAACGTGAGGCCGAAGAAAAGATGGAGGCGGAATGGCAAGCGTTGGCCAAGTCTATACAGAATGAAGTCGCTCGCCAGGATATCCAGGATAAAAGAAGAAGAAGGTAAAATAAATCAACCAAATACGTTTATCACTCTACATTGAAATCTTGATCAGATTTATTGAAATTATATGGTTGTGATTGGCACAATGATTTTTTTCATCCCAACCTCTATATGACACATGATTACAATATTATCCGCCTTTGTATTAACTGCAGCCTTCGACTGAAGCTATCTTCACGTAGTTATAAGCGCTGCGTGATTCATTTTGATGTTAGGTTAGATTACTGATCGAGAATGATCACTGTGCGCTTGTAAAATTTATCTGCGACAGTGTTTAGGAAAGAACTAACCAGCACAATTACTTGTGCTATGCACCAAAAATATAGAATGTAGCACCGGTAATTTTACAAATTGAAATTCAAATGCCATTTATTCAAAGTTGGTTCCTTGGAACACTTTTTGTACGTCAAAATAAAACTGCCACCGCTATATTGATTATCACATTATAAAACGTAGAGTTTTGATGAACGACGAGAATAAAATATTAAAATCGTATGACGATCAATTCTTATAATGATATCTATAGCAACACGCAAAATTTTCAGAGAAATCGCGCGACAGCTAATGGAAGAAAATCAACTGTTAGCGCTGCAGCAGAAGGAGAAGGAAAAATATTACAGAGACGTCGTGAACAACAACGTGCCCACCGACGATTATTATTCACAATTCAATACCACTACCAGATGAGATGATTTTAAATCACATTACACTTTGTGAAGTAGGTACTTGAAAGGAAATTTTCCGTGGTTTAATTAATTTGAAAAATAATTGTTGTTGATATCTTTGTTAAATAATTGTTCGGCTGACATTAGTAGAAACAAAAATGTTTTTGGTTTATGCACTGTGACTTGTTTGTTAAATGGTGTATTATTTGCTAGTTTGCAATTCATTGTAATTAATTAGGTAGTGTATAATAGCTGAAAACAAATTTCAAGTGCTAATTATGTAAATTTGTGCAATAAACCTTATTATTATTTAAAAAATATTATGTTTTTGTATTGTAAAAATTATTGTTATGTTATGACTTTGCCAAAAGTAAAGGTAATCATTACTGTCACCACAAACAGTCAACATTTTTTCATTTGAGCTCAATAATACAGAAACGCAGGGAATGAAAGACATGCGCCAATTTTATCCGTTCTATTGAATTGTAGTTTTTTTAACCAATACATAAAGCTTTTGACACATATCATCTCCCCTGTATTTCTCCGAAGGGATAGGCGGAGGAGTGTAGTACGCAGTTTCACCAGCAATTCCCCTGGAATTATGGTGAGTCTATTGTCATATATTGGAAATAAATCTAAGCTATGTGTTACTATTGGGAATTAAAGTTAGAAAAATTATACTACCCAACCCAGGGAGAGAATCCGGAACTAATTGGTCAGCGGCAGCGCCTGTAATCAATTTGACCAACGAGACAGTCATGAGTTTAGATTCTTTTCAGTTAATTCACCTCAATCACAACCCAATTAAAGTGAATACAAGGAACGTAATTCGATTTTTTATTATTTGTGAGCTAATATTTCATTAAACTATAAACTTGAATTAACCGATGTTAAATTAAAACAACTACAATAGGAGAAATATCATTTATTGATAAAATAATTTTCAATGCATACAATTGTACCGTATTAAGTAAATACTGATTGATGACGAAGTAAAAAAAAAATCATTATCAATCGAAATCTAGCAAATTTAATTTGCATTAAGTACATACATATATTACTATTTGGCACTGATAATTTGAGATCATAACTTCACTACAACACTAGGGTGAATCTAGACCTTTACACCCACTATGTGGGAATTATTCCATCTACCCATACAGTGTTGCCATATCACATATATATTTTGGAATATTACAATAAAATGTCAAAGCGATTAACATTAAGATGTCAATATTTAATAATAAAAATCTACCTTAATCCATTTTTGGTACTAGTAGTTCTGCCATACAGTTATATATTATCACACACATTTCGCAACAGTGCACATTAATAGGTCATCACCATATTTAAAAAAAAACAACACTGCTATAATGTAATAAAATATTAGAAATCTGTTTTTTTTCTCACTCCCAAAATCTACTCTGAAACTTCTCCATCTCTATGCTACTACTCCATCTCTATGCTACTTTTCCTAAATAAATAACTTCTTTGTGCTGATTTGCTGACTACGTTATATTGTAACAGTTTATTAAAAAGTATGTAATATGAAAACTATCACTCATATTCCTTTAGTAAAATGTCACAAGATAAATATCTCATACATAAAATGTCCAATATCCCAAAAATTACATTCACAATACATCCCACTATCATTATATCATAGTATGCTATAAAAAGGCTGTAGCAATAACTCATCTCATTTGTCATGACCACATACATCTCTATTTAATTCTTCTCTAATATTATAATCAGGATGTAATGAGCATTTTAATGATAAAATGCATAAAATGTGTGGTACATATAAATTCCTTATCAATGAGTTTTCCGTTTATATTGCACACAGTGTAATTATATGGACTATGCCTCACAACATCTCATTGTTTTATTTCAACACCAAAACAAGCTTGTAAATACCGACTGGCTAATTTAAGAAAAGATTGATTAACACAGACATTTTAGGATACTTCCTAATCTGTGTTGTGACATTCTAATCAGAACAAATGACAACGTTGACCAACCTTACAAAGTTTTACATGTCTTTATATATGTATAATTTATGTATGTGTAGACTTGTGTTATACTAGTGCCTTGCAACCCTAAAATTCAAATACATAGTACGTAATCAAAATGTTACATGTGTCGGGGCGAAGTGGTCTCCAAATCTTTGCTCTGCATATCTCTATGGCTTTTGACTTCATTCTTCCCGGAAATGAGCCCCTTAGATTTTAAATTCATTATGGAGTCCGCTATGATTCTCGCGGTCTTCCGAAGATATCCGCCGCTTGTCAACATCACAACAGGAATGTGACGCTTTTTGCATATTTCAAACACAAATTCGTCACGTTTGATGATTCCCTGGGATTTACATTTATACTGTGATAAAAGTATTTAATTAAATGTTATCAAGGTATCGAAACTTAACATACATATGTATATAGAAATAATTAGCACACTAGTGATGTATAGAATGTCATTTTTTCGTGAATGCGAATTCGAAATATCGTTACATCACTAGTGCATACTATTTAAATATTATGTACAATAATTTACTATTGAAACATGTATGTACAATTTATTCCAGCAACAGAATAAGTCTGGAAAGATTGAGCATCCCCCACACTAGCACAGTGGGGTTAATAGAGATATACTTTATAACTATTGTACAGGACTCTCCTGAGTGGAATTATTATTAACAGACTCATTAAAAATGTCCAATTTAACCCCTTAACGTGCACACTCGAGTTAACTAGAGAAATTCGAGTGGGATTGTACTTTATGTTGCTATACGGAAATAAATAATGGACAGTTATTTTTGTATCTTTGTAATTTTCTTGCCAAGACAACATTCTAAATTCTATTTTTTACATTAAAATTTTTTTTTTTTTTATTTATGTAGTAAAAAGTAACATCACGCTTGTAATCCCCGAGGAGGTAGGCAGAGGAATGTAGAACACGTTTCACCAGTTACTTTTAAGTCCCACGATGGAATAGGTGGTGAGCCTATTGCCATATACCGGGC
>DWFO01004730.1:0-11113 GCA_018246595.1 Mimoniades nurscia nurscia
GCTCACCGCCTATTCCATCGTGGGACTTAAAAGTAACTGGTGAAACGTGGGAATGTTCTACATTCCTCTGCCTACCTTCGGGGATTACAGGCGTGAAGCTACTTTTTTATATTAAGTAATATAAATTCAGAAACAATAAAGACATTCGACGCTGTTTGTACGTTTATAACATGAATAAGTTACATTGACTTACAATTAACAAGAAATTACCATAAAACGTATACATCATAAGAAATCATTATCAAAATGTACATAATATTAAGGATTGAATATTGTTACCAGGCACTGTTTTTAGTGAACGCACGTGAATCGATTTGAAAAATACTAATATGTGACCTAGATTTGTGGCTGTTTGACAACTTCCACTACTTATGACACCAACAAATCGCTTGTCCATTAGCGAGTATAAAAACTAGATACTAGAATTAAAACTTACCATTGACTGTTTGTATCTCATAGAAGAACAATCAAGACCGACAGAAATGTTTGCTAAAGTAAGTACCGAATATATTGAGGCACGTAACTCTTGATCTAAAATTATAGCTAATGACGCTTCTTGTTCATAGATCTTAGCCCTGTGCGCTGTGGTGGCGCTGTGCCAAGCGGGACTCCTGCCCGCCCCCGCGCACTACTCTCCCGCCGCGGCCGTCTCCTCGCAGAGCATCGTGCGCCACGAGCAGCAGCCGCTGGCCATCGCACCTGCCGCTTACCATGCCCCAGCTGTCGCCTACAACGCCGCACCCATAGTCCACGCTGGCCATGATGATGAATACGTAAGTCGATATTAACCCTGTATGTGCCTCATTTACTATCCTACTTTCTCTCCTATAAGATCACATTTATATACTTATTATTTATTGTACATCAATGGAGGCTCAACAAAATATAAATTCATAGTCTCTTTTTCTGATTTCCTTTAAGATTACAGTGTACAAAATAAATAAATAAAATAAATAAATTTTGCCTAGTACCGTTCTCCGCCAGGAAACCCACGAAGGATATATCTAGTTAAAATCTATAAATTTTAATAGCACTGACAGAAAAGAGGGAGCAAGAGTTATAATAATTGTGATTAATAAAATGGCATAGTGAAAAAGCAGTAATAAAAAAACAGTATAAAAATTACAATATTGTATGTATTATGATATCATAATTATGATGAAATAAAATGGTAACCTGTAAACATCATACCTGCATGAACACATTAAAATAACAGTACATCATAAATATTACTTCCTAGGCTCATCCTAAATACGAATACAAATACTCGATCGCTGACGGCCACACCGGCGACAACAAGCAACAGCAGGAGGTGCGCGACGGTGACGTAGTGAAGGGCTCGTACTCGTTCCAAGAGGCTGACGGCTCCGTCAGGACCGTGGAGTACACCGCCGACGACCACAACGGCTTCAACGCGGTAGTGCACAACACCGCACCCAAAGCCGCCCCTAGCTACTATCACTAACTTATAAGCAGCTCTGATTATGTAATATGTTTTTGACTGGTTATTTATTTAATAAAGTTTGTATTTAATTCCCGTTGCTTTTTTATATACCTTTCATATTGTTTACATGTATCTAAAATATTATGTATAGCGAATATAAATAAACAATGATTACTGTCTTATAGGGATCATTCGGCAGCAACGATATTCTAGTAAAATATTATTCCTTCTTCTTCCTTAACAGTATGAAATTGGGTTTAAATTATTTTACTGTCTGAATACTGATTGGTTCCGTTCCAACCTCGCTGTTAGTAACGAGTTCTCATGAAGTAGACCGTAGGTCCGAAACTATTCAGCTACCCCGAAAACACAGACGTGTTCTAATCTAGTACATATCTTAATCATGTATGTATTTAACATTATACATTTAGTAATGAAATTATTAAATTCTTACCTAATTAGCCCTTTAAAAAAATGTACTAAGCTAAAATTATTACTAAAGTCATACCAAAGCGCCTAGTAAAAGTAAATAACGTTTACGACAAATATCGTATAATTTACATGTATATGAGCTAAACTTCGTAGAATTCGCAGTATGACCCTAATTTCCTTACACTATTTCGGAGATTTATAAACATCTATGGCTCTTTAAAATATTAATTAGTAGTAACATTTTCTTATGCCTATTATTAGGTACTCTATAAATGTACCTCACCTAAGTATAACTCAAATTTTAAACTTATTCCGGTGCTTATCCAAAATTGTTGTTTAATGAATTGAAAGTTTCACTAGTCACAAACACAACTGCACTATTATTTGCACTAAATGGCAACCTGCCCGAATCACGCACAGCACTTTCTTACTACTCGTATGTACTACGCTGAATATTCGACATTGGTTACTGTAAATATAGACTAAGTTGTAGCTCCGCATATGTTAGACGGTCGAGGAGGGTAAGAAACCATAAAACTGTAAAATGGAATGTATTTTATTTCATCTACATATTTATATACATCTGCTTCAACTAGAGAAGATCTGAGCTGGACGACAGAAACATCAGAGGTGTGTAGTATCTTAAAGTACAAAGCAATCTTAAGTAAAAATCTCAAAATATTTATTACACCTACCTATAAAATATTAAATACTTTACAACTTTAAGCTGCAGCTGCATTTGAAAAACAATATATGAAGTTTATTTGTCATTGTTAAATATGAAATAACTTGCTTTGGAGCTTCTTCAATCTCTTGAAGCAAGAGTCAGTAAAAAATTTGCTTATCACATTTTATTATCATTTCAATGGCATATTAAATTAACAGTCGTCAATTCATACTAATGCATATCAGATTGTTTGAATAAACCTAGCATTCTACTTTTACTTTTTTTTTTTCATTCATGTTTTTTTACTATGTGCTAACATTTTGCTAAAGTTTCACCTGAGGAAACGCAAAAATGTGTTCCATGGTGTAGCACGCCTGCCTAGTAAATAGTGAATTCCTATTTACATTTAAGGAATTCGGGTCTATTTAAGGAGTTCTGTGAAAACAATAATGAAAAACAGAACCGACCGACGGAATAACCGGAAAACACATAGAACTCGATAACTAGATACTTTAGCAAATAATTGGCAAGTTGTTTATCAGTGAATCATTCGTACTGAATTCTGTAACTGTAGAGAGGAGCTCGATAACAATGGCACGTCGTGGCTATGGCGATGGCAGCTGCGATACTATCAACGACCGTAACCACTCTCTTTCGTACAATAACAATGTATCCGATAACATATTGAGGTGGTCGGGCTTGTAAAAATGCCTTGCAAGTTTGAAAAAGCTACTAATTCAAAAAGTTTTGTCATTGAAAGTATGTGTGGAATTAATATAAAGTTAAAAAAAAATATTAAATTAAATGCATCAGAGTATTGTATAGTATTTGTGCAAAATCTACAGCCACCTTTTATAAAAAAACTTATTGATAATTGTGTAAGTACATCATCATAATTGTGCAAATACACAATATCCTTATAGCTCCTGACTAAAATAGATTAGATAAACGAGCTATATCCTGCCTATCTCAAAAAGCGACTTAAGAACGTGTCCAGGGTTTCAAGCGGCTAGAGTAAGATATCGAACCGATTGCCTAACGTTCCCGGGAAAGGTTACGGTAAGCGTGACTATGTATCTTCGTAAGAACCGGAAGATGTTGGTTGAGATATTATTCCACTGCCCGGTATTGGGCCCGTCAGGATCAAAATTATGTTAATAAATTCATTTTCCTTGTTAACATGCCAACGGTAGATTTTCGTGATACGCAATGAAAAACAAAAATTTCGGATTAACTTATATAGAACAAAATTATTATCTTTAGATATATAATTTTGTGAATTTGTTATGTAACTCTTTTTAACTAGTTCTATAATTTTTTAGCATTATAACCTTATGTCCTCTTTTAATTGTTTTGTTTAATTTCTTCAACGTTATATAAACTTTCATTTCATTAATTTCTTTTTAGAAACGAACATTGTTGCTGTTTTAAATTCCGAAAATTTTCTTAAATTCTGCTCGCTTATCAATTAAAGATCTTGTCATCGCACACAATGAACACCAAAATTATTGGGACAGTGATAACATCAGAAAAAGTGATTCCACCTTTTTCTTGCCTCACCACAAGCGAATACTTCGTATTAGGGTTTTAGTGAATTTTATATAATAAGTGATAGGAAAGTATAAAACGGTTAATAAGACTTGGTTTAATCAACAGTTCGCTAGTACATTCCGTTAGCGACGGTTCATCCTAAACATTTTAAGATGACTCCAATGGTAAATATAAGGATTCTTATCTTTCCTTACAGAATTTTTTAACGTGATCTTTTATATGAATTATTTTCACTTACATATACATATGTATAATTAATGTTATTTTTTATATAATTCCCATTCCCATAAATACAAATGTTTTTTATATTTTTATAATCATACATATTATCATACATAAATTATCGTATGGACGAGAGCAAATAGTCCGTTGATTTGGATTATTATTTTTATATTTCCAGGTGCTATTATTCTTCTGTTTTGTGGGAATCAACTCGGCTGTCATTGTCGACAAACCGGATGGGATCCAAAAGGCTTCTTACGACTCAGAAAACCCTAATGGGTGGCAAGTGTTCAAGATGTATCATCCCCCTGGTGCCCAGTCAGTAATCAAATATGAAACCTTCGTAAGTCATTTGTTTTATTTTCTAACTTCATATTTTTAACATTTATTTCAAATTCTTTTCGTTACAGCTATAAAGCTTAAGTAAGAATGAAGTCGAATCAGTAGTCGCCATATTAAAGTCAAATTTATTTTATCGTATATGTACTTAAAATTTTAATTAAGAAAGGAATAACATTCGATTCCATTTTATTTGACTGTTTACATAACTAAAAATACCATAAGACACCATGAACACACACATATGCATGTTAACAAAGCAAATTATAGAAATCGTAGCGTTAATTTTGCTTGGAAAACACCAACATCATGAACTGTTTAATGTCTTTTTAAGCTGTTCAGCGACGAAACAGAGTATTGTGATCTAAACTAGTATTATTACTAGTTTAACTTACGCTTTAATTATTCAGGCATATCCCAAATACGAGTTCGAATATGCCGTGTCAGACAAGAAGACCGGTGATCACAAACACCACTTCGAAAGCCGCGACGGTCACCGAGTGCGAGGCGAATACGGACTCCTCGAAGCCGACGGCTCCTTAAGGAAGGTGGAGTATAGCGCGGATGATTATAATGGGTAAGTACTTCCAATGTAAATATGTTGGTAATTATGCGATATTATCGAATCACATTGTTTTGTATTGGCGTCAATCAATGAATGAAATTTTGCGGAATTAATAAAATTATAAGTAAGGTAAAAGTACAATGATCGAATTGCGGAAGTAAAATGAAATGTCAACTTTTCATATGTATATTATTTTTAATTTATGTCCCGTTGTATGGCAATAAACTCACCCACCTATTTCATATTGGGACGTAAATGGAACTGATATACCGTGGGAGTGTACTACAGATTTAATTTTAGATGACTAACTGAATATCCGTTATTTATTACAGTTTTAATGCAGTAGTAAGCAAAACAGTCAATAAACACGGAGATGCCGCGTACTCCGTTTTAAAGCACACGAGACAATTTTTGCCTATCGGTCAGGATGTGAAAATCAACCACTTTTTTCCCAGCAGGGATTATCATATCCAGGAATCGGTAAATTTAAATAATGCGGCCATAGCAAGCAAACCAGTACAGGAAGTTGTGGTGGAATCTGCTGCCAATTCTGATGAAGGCAGTAAAGTGGCAGATATAAAAGAAAGGGTGCTTTCAGAATCAATCCATCAAGAACAAGGAATTACTTCGGATTATCAGCCAAATAAAACCTTAGAATCGTCTATCGTGAAAATGGAGACCGTAGAAGGCCCTTCATACAAAGTGCATCCAGTTGCTTTAACTGTTACCCCAGAACATGAAATAACGAAAAATTTAGATGCTGAGAGTATCACAATTTTACCTATTACTGAAAAAGCAGCAGTTTTACTCTCCAATGACAAAATCCAGACAACAGAAGATGAAATATCCCATAAGGAAGATCCTCATCCAGACTCCGAGGTAGCCTCATCTTATTATCATTCCAAAGTTTACTACGTAGGCTTTTAGTGGGTTGAGAGCCCGATCTTAAAAAAATACTTGTAAATTATTATAAAAATATAAGCTTGAAGTCATGTGGTAATTCGTTACTACTTTGTTATTAAATTTAATATACTTTTAATAAATGTTTTTGTGCACAGTTCCACCTTTCATTTGTATAACATACGAAGCACTATGATCAACCTCACGTACGATCTAGTACATACAATACTCACTAGATGCCGCTTTCCAGTAATTCCAGTCGCTTAATAATGTTCGTGTCCGTAAAGTTCGCAGAATAATTATTCACAATCGCACTAAATTGTGTAAAAAATCGTTTTGAAATAATTACATTGTTTCTTAACAGCCACCTAATTTAGAGTAGGTTAATTGTTCTCGTAATAACTTTATACGGAATCTGTGTGACCTTGTGTCTTGACCTTCAATAATACCTTAATGTACTGTATCTATTCGACAATTCTCAACAAATTAAAATTCAAATTCACGTGAATGGGAGAGATCACAGTAGTAACCCGGAGTATAGTTGCAAATACTCGAAGGAATTTAAAAAAAATTACATTCTTTAGAAAATAAAGAAAGACATTTAAGTGGCTCTAAGTGGGAATGTTTATTACTCGTTTCCCTCGTTCCTCCTTCTATATATAGCAGAAAACCACCCATAATAGTCTTGAACTCGATAATTACAAAAGACAAGCTTAGAACATAATAATTTTTACGTCTATTATAAATATCAATTAAATTAAAACATTTCAATGAACACAGAGAAGTGTGGTCTAGAAAAGTATTTATCAAAAATTTTTTTTGAAAAATAGTTATACACATACATACCAACATGCATATTTATATCACGCCTGTTTTTCTTACGCGTAGGCTATTAGGTAGTACTAAGGATTACCATCTGCTACAATCCTATTTAACTTTAACGCCTCATCTTCGAATAATAAGACAATTTTTCACTGCTAAATGTGACTAATTTTCTCTTCTAACAAAATTATATAACCAAATCAAATGTCAAATAGAAATAATAAGTAATCGTAAGGAAAATGTTTCAGTTACTGTTTCTCTCTGTGTTGAGTAATAAACAAATTAACCAAGCCGCTTATATTTCAATTTTAATACACGAGTAGGGATCGATCTTTACGTAAGGGCAAAACCTAATAGTGCTAGAATACATAATTTAGCCAGATGATATAACTGTTTCATTTAATATCAGCCCGTTTCTTGTGTTGGCGTGCATAGATTATGAACACCGTAGGATTGCAAAACGTAATGCGATGTACGACAGGTAGGTATATTTTTATTTCAAATGTATAAATAAAAGAAAATTGATTTTGTAATAGCCTTACAGAGATTGTGTGGATCCGTTTTCAATGACTTTACCAGTTGCAATATCAAACATATACTTAATTTTGATTAATATAATATTTTTAACAACATATTACAAATCATAACGCACTGTGCGAAACCAAAATTGCATACAAAATATTGTGCAATTTTATTACCTTTCTACAATATTAAAATTGAATTAATTATTCTTCGACAATTCAAATTCAAATATCATTTATTCAAAATTGGTTCATTACAACACTTTTTGTGCGTCAAGATGAAACTACCACCGCTTCGGAAAATGCTTCGCTATGGAGAAGAAGCGGCGAAAGATGGCAATGTTAATGTTTATCGACTATTATTTATCACATCATGTTACATCATCATCCTGTTCCAGTTGACTACTGGATGTAGGCCTCCACGTAATCCCCACGCGGGGCAAACGAGTTGACGACGAAATTGTGGCAATGTAATTTCATTCTGAAAATGTCTGCACAAGGATGCAATAGATATTATACTTGTTATACAAAATACTTGAACGATATGGTACTTAGAAAAACTATGATTGTTGAAGTTGTTTTATAAATTTCACTCATTGTCAGTAAAGAAAATCCAACCACTTGATAGCAAGTGGTCAATGTCGCCAATTGACATGAAAATCACAAGAAAGATTGCTACTACGTTTGAAATTGAAAGAGGAATATAGAACACTCCCACGTTTCACCAGTTACCTTTAGGCACGTCCCACTAGGGAATAGGTGGTGAGCCTATTGCCATAAACCGGGCACATATCCAGACTCCGAGCCACTACTAGAAAATTTAATATAGAAAATCTCGCAGTGCTCGACCCGGGAATCGAACCCAGGACGTTTTTATATAACACAATAAAACTTCGTATACACAATGGCATTCATTAAAGTATATATGTTGCTAGATCAAAAGTATGTTGCTAGATATATTAAAATATAAGGAGATTTATCTTATCAACACTACAACTTAGAACCATAACTTTCACTACTTAACCCGTTAATCATCATAATTTAAGTTAAAATGAAATATATGAAAAGGAGAACAAAAAGCCTTTTATATAGCGATAGATAATTTAAAATTAGTCGTGATGTAGATACATATGTCAACATACTCGACACGAAACGACGCGTTAAGTGCAAAATAATAGCTGTGAAGTATGTAGTAAAATTATTTAGGTGCGGCCAATTGAGTTGGATTTCCAACCTGAATTTTTTTATTGGTTTCTTAGTAAATGTATCAATGAATGGGCACATAAAATAAACTCCCTAACTGAACACTATTATATACTTCCAAATGGTCCCTTTCGAGATAGATAGATTAGAGTGAGAAATGTCTCCTACCTTCTAGACCTGACTTACATCTACATTCATCACTCAATTCAAATACACATGCGGATTTCAGAGAGTCCATTTGTCTATAAAGTAGCGTCTGAGCTATTTAATCCTCTTCGCCTACAAGTAACAACGCTTACATTGTATGTATGTATATATAGTCAGTGTTGCATATTCTATTTTAGAAGGGTTCCAAATTCAAAAAATGCCCGTAGCTCACCGCTTTATAGCCACAACACTGTTATCAGTAGGGCGGACGAGTTGAAATACTTCCGCCCTCTTAAAACGGTTGCTATAACGAACGTAATATAAAATTATTGGCCGTTGTAATTATACTCGTTACCCAACGTGGATGCTGATGGCTCTGCTTGAACGCCTCTCAGCTATGACTACATGTTCTAATTTCCTACTTGACTTTATTATAAGATCAATGTACCAAACATATGTATTTTATATAAAGTGTTAAATAGATGGAAGTTAATAAAGACTTAGCCAGGTACATGTGGGCATATAGGGTTAGACTTCGTTTCGCACATGTAGACTTTGTCACGCACATATAGACTTAGTTTTGTATATGTAGACTTAGTTTCGCACATATAAGCTTTCCTAAAAGCTTATCAGATAAAGCCTTGTTACTGCTGATGGAAAGCCTTGCTACAACAATACATATTTATGAACTTGAAAGTTATGTCAAGTAAATAGAAAACTACACGCATAACAATTCTTTCTTCGAGAGTTGGAACGCATTTAAATCTGAACTCAATTCGTTGCCATTTAAGTTGATAAAGTAACTAAGTATTTTGATATTTTTGCACGATACGAAAAACAAAGAAAACTGAAAATTTACCGCTCCTGTTTCATAAGAACAATTGACTATTAACTAAATAAGTTAATCGCCGCAAGAAACCGGCACGCGACAAGAAACCTTACTTTCGCTCTGACTACCCAATATATACCTTCCTATTACAGATTAAACCGGAGCGCTATTTGCAAATGCTCTTGTAATAATGTAAATTATGTAAAGAAACGTTCATTTACACTCATTTTATCTGCTATCAGATATTATAATCTGCTTCCTTTCAATTTTTCCCGAATTCCGAGAAACTTTTAAATACAAAAAAAAATCAACGTACAATTATTGTCTCGAACCGGATGCAAAAATAGCTTATCGCGTACATACTGAGTTATATCGCGACGGCAAACATCGAAATGATAACTTTCAGAATTGCAACACACTTTTATACCGACCATTGTAATAGGTGTTATTCGAATTTTATTGGAAACTACAAGAAACGTATACAAGTGTCTCTCACTTAACATCTATTTTCTCTACATATTGTAGCTACAACGAAGTGTCGCAACTCGATAAAACGACCAGATTGGCAACGCAGCAATTACAGTGATCTGATCGGATATCGTCAGGAATAGACCCCCTCCAAACAGGCCCGCTTATGTTTTGTTTGTTATATAAAAAGAGGCAATATCTCTGCATTACCAGTCGACAAGGCATTTGAGAGTAAAGCAAAATGTTCTCCAAAGTAAGCATTTACAACGAAACTGTAGCATTATATTATAATAATCATTTTACGTTAATATCACTATTTTAATATATGAAGAAAAATATTTTAATCAAATTCAATTTATTATAATCATCAGTTTTTTTTCAGTGAAAGAAGAATGGCATGTTCTGAAAAACCGTTCTTTCGAAATAATAATTAAGAAATAAGTAGTTTAATGTTTTTAAATAAAAAACCTAATTAAGCACTAATAAAAAAATTCCGATATTTTTTTTAAATCTTATTGTAATATTTACAGATCATGGTAGTATGCGCAGTGGTAGCGGCGTGCCAGGCTGCTTTCCTGCACCATGCTCCAGCTGTGTCTTCCCAGAACATCGTCCGCCACGAACAGACCATCCAACATGAAGTGCCTGTCCACTACTCTGCGCCGATAGTCCACGCTGCCCCAGCCATTCACGCCACTCATGCCATTCATTCTGCGCCAATTCACGCCGCCCCCATCCACGCCGCGCCTGTCCACGCTGCCCCCGTGCAGGCCTACCATGCAGCTCCTGCTCACGAAGATCATTACGTTGATGAATACGTAAGCATACTTTAGATAGAAAACAATATTCTTTGGGTTTCTTAACTTGAATACAATATTTCTTTGGACTTTTATACGTAGTACACATTTTCTCCTTTAATCCAAATCCAAATCTCATTTATTCAAAATTGGTTCATAAGAACACTTTTTGTACGTCAAAATGATGCTACCACCGCTTCGGAAGA
>DWFO01004731.1:0-11112 GCA_018246595.1 Mimoniades nurscia nurscia
CCAGTTACTTTTACATCCCACTATGGAATAGATCGTGAGCCTATTGCATGCCCTGTCTGCCATGTACTGATTAGCAGTCGGTACTCTCTGCCTACCCTGCAAGGGACCTGATGTGACAATATGTATATATATTGCCAATGCTGCATTGGTAAATTTGTATTTACTCTTAATTATGGTGCTTACTTATTAAGCCACTAAACTTTATTGCTACCTGATACAAGGACTTTGGACTACATCAAAATCACTTTACCCAGCTTTATTCTTATTCAGTGGTCTGTAGATGACACTTGGCAGGACTAAAAGACGACTTTTATCCATGGTTTTGATTCAGCGAGACATGCTAATCATGCTCAGCTGCCCATAGATAACTTAGATTATCAGAGAAAATCAAGCTCAAGCTGATCAAATGATCACATCTGGCAGTCCATTAATTCATTATTTATTAATCAGTGAAGGTTATTTGAATGTGTTATCCATTCAGAAATTTTAAAATAGCAAGTATATTCATCACAAATTATTAATGTAACATTCCCTAACTGTGATAATGGTTGTGTCGATTGCAAGTGCCACTGCCAATTAAGAGGACCTAAGTTCAAATCCAGGGTGTGATACTCTTGAATTTTAACTAAGATTTTCTAGTGGTACCTTGGAACCTGGATATATGCCTGGTGCATGACAAAAGACTCAGCACCTATTCCATGTGGTGGAACATGGCAGTGTCCTACATACCTCTGCCTACCTTTTCGGGAATTACAGGCGTGATTTTTGGTATTTTATTTTATATGGTAATATGTAATATTGTTGTTCCTTGTTAAGAATACTTACTTAACATCCATAACTTTGGCACTTTCAAGAGCAACTCTTTCACTTCCTTGTCTTCAAATCCCATTTCCTCCTTGATCACAAAGGAATTAGTTTTTACATGTTGCCAACTATATGTAATTAATTTTGGTTGTTTACTGGCAATTGACCTGACTTCATTCCCATTCAATTTGAATTCTTCTTGAAAATATCCCAGCCTTCGATCAATCCTTGTTGTACTGGTAACAAATGACAGCAAATGATAATACAACTTTAACAGAGAACAAGTATTAAAAATATATTATAACAGAGAACAAGTATTAAAAATATATTATAAGAGAGAACAAGTATTAAAAATATATTAGAACAGAGAACAAGTATTAAAAATATATTAGAACAGAGAACAAGTATTAAAAATATATTATAACAGAGAACAAGTATTAAAAATATATTATAACAGAACAAGTATTAAAAATATAATATTCAATACAAATTCAATACCTCAACATCAGCCAGAAAGGGTTCTTTGTAATAATTTGTTTGATTTGTTCAAGGCTGAAGCATTTTGACTCCAAATAATTGATACGCACTGTCATGTCTTCGATAGGTTCACACAGTATCAAGGGATTTTTAGTAATGAAGCTACCTAACTTGTCATCTTCGACATAATTTTGCAGAAAAAAAATTTGAGCTTTAATATTTTCATTGAAGTTTAACTTTAATATTTTTTCGGCTATGTAAGGTTTTTTCTCTATTTTACTAAGATCTACTTTTAAATGAAGTAGACTTTGTAATGTCTCTGAACTGTTTACATAAGCTGCTAAATTAAATGTTGGTGGAAAATACGGTGTCACAGAAGACAAATCTTCTGTAGGTTTCCGTAGTAAATCATTGATTTCATTCTTAGCAATGCTGTTTTCATTAGATAAACTGTTACAAATAAATCGTTTTATTAAATTGAAATTAAATCGAGCCCTTGACAACTGTGTAAGACTCATTATGCATATTTCATTGCTTTAAAATATATTTAGGTAGTGTATTGTACCTCTAAGTACACCACATACACATATAATTAGTCCTTTCTACCTCAAAGTTACAATTTTAATAACCTTGTTGATTTTCTACTCAAATAATCAAGTCCCCCCCTGTAAAGTTAATGTGACATTGACAGTTTGACAGTTTGACTGATTTTTTTACACAATGTCATGTACTGGTATTCTGCCACCTGCAAGAATGATAATATTTAAAATGTTCTACATAAAGAACAAGAAATGATAATAGGTTTTTTGTATAATGTTAGCGGAATATTTGCATATAAAATTCAATTTTATTCCTATGCAAAAGTGATTATCTTCTACACTTAAAAGAACAGAAGATAAAGAAAAAGTAATAATAATAGGTTGTAAAATGTTAACGGAATTTTTGCATATAAAATTCAATTTTATTCCTACGCAAAAGTGATTATCTTCTGCATTTTTTAAAAGAACAGAGTAGAATTTGTTACATGTAACTATATTACTCTATCAGTGCGTCAAATACAAAGTTTCGCGCTGTAATGCTAGACGGCTATAAAAACTATAGTATCGTAAATAAATGCAAATTAATTTTAATAATAGTTTGAACTGTTATAGACAGTATTGAAATATGTAAATATGGCTGGCCCGTTGGTGCAGTAATTAGTGAACTTGACTGTTGCGCCAGGGGTCGTGGGTTCGATTCCCACCCAGGGTACATATTTGTGTGATGGGCACAAGTACATTTGTTCTATGTCTGGGTGTAAAAAAATATCTATTTAGGTATATGTATAGTTTATCAGCCACCTGGTTACCATATCACTAGCTCTCTTGACGCTTACTTTGGGATCAGGTGGCCGTGTGTGGAAATGTCCCAAGATATTACTATTATTATGTAACTAACTGTAGTATTTAACACTGTAAACTTCGTTGATTGTCACTTATTACATGTTAAGTATAAAGTATTTAAAGATTATACCATATTAGGATCATAAATTAGGTACTCATATTTTATGTTTTTATTTTTAATTAAATTTCTATTTAATTTTGAAATTTGGTTTCTCATTACTTTTTTCGTTTAGACATTTCCAGAGCTATGGGAAAAGTGTTTCTTTTAGGCAGTTGTTATATTAGCTCTACGTGGATGAAGTGACATAAATGATGGATACAAAGTTACAAACGTGGTCAGAGAGTTGTGTTATTCCTCAAGCAAGGCTGGTATTGCAACGTGACAGTGACAGCTACTTGCAAGTGTAAGTGTAAACGTCGCATTCATTTGATTCATCGGCCAATCATTTGTCATTAAGTTACATTCACTTTTCTGCCTTTCTGTGATTCGCTGCCGTGGGTCGAGGTTTTGAGGTAACATACAAATATTTTGGTAAAATATTAATTTTATGTATTTCGTGAACAATTGCCAAGGTATTAAATATTTTATATTAAATCAAGTTTTACTGAAACCTGATTGACCCTTCACATTTAGACCAGTACCATATGGCTTAAATTACGAAATTCTATAAATATTGTTTTAATTCATAGCTATTGCTATTTAATCTAAGTTATGAATATATTTTTAACTTAGGGGTCTTGGAATATTGTTTGGCGTAAACATCAGGGGAATGAAAATAGTAACCTATTTACGTTAACATACTCATTAGTAATTCTCACGCAACATTATTAAACTAAGTGTAAATTCTTTGGATATTTAATTAAAATTTGGTAATACAATTTATATTACCATTACAAAATAAATCACCAAATAAATATATGTATATTAAAAAAATTACTAATCTTTTATAGATGAACTATAACTGCAAACAATTATTATTGCTATATTAGAATGATGCTTATTGATGTTTTAACTCATATTATTACTTATTGTACATGGTGAAGTAAAGAATTCTGAACTGATATTGTTATAGAATTCTTATAGATATTATTAATGGACTATTTTATGATTGAATGTAGCTAGAAATAGCTATATAAATTAGTTATTACTAATTTAGTTATTGCTAGAAAGGATTTTTCGTTTTCATGTGAAATTGTAAATGTTCCTCTGAATATGTACTAGTCTGTCCTTGTTTGTGATATTGTGTAACAGCTGGTAGCACAAAAAATATAATAATTGCATAAATATTTACAATTATAATTGTTATGTCAAACATGGAAGTCATACTCAGTCAAAGTCAATAGCATGCAAAATTTTGTATATCATATTGTGTATATAAAATATGAATATGCAGGGAAAAGTAAAAAGTGAGTTAAAGGTATGAAATCAGTCTGCATGTATGAAGAGAGTAATGAATGTGGAAGAAGCATGACATGTTTGTGAGAATAGAGATATTTGGCACCATCTGCCTACCCCACAAGGGACCTGGTGTGAAGATATGTATCTATGTAATATGCAAGTATAGTAAGATTCAGTTTAGTATAGTTCCAAGTATTGTAATGATTATTTATAATATGTCACTAAAAAAATGTTTCGCTTTGAAGGCCCTCTATATATGTGTTACAAAAATACTATTTAACATGTTTTTTCTTTGCAGAACACATACAGCATCATGGATACTACAATGACTGGATATGAGATAAGAAAGAAGTTCATTGACTTTTTTATTGATAAAGGTCATAAATATGTTCATTCATCATCTACGATTCCGTTAGATGATCCCACCCTGCTTTTTGCAAATGCAGGCATGAACCAATTTAAGCCAATCTTTTTGGGCTCTGTTGATCCTAGTTCTGATATGGCCCAATATGTGAGAGTTGTTAACACTCAGAAGTGCATTAGAGCTGGAGGCAAACATAATGATTTAGATGATGTGGGCAAGGATGTCTACCATCATACATTTTTTGAAATGATGGGTAACTGGTCATTTGGAGATTACTTCAAAAAAGAAATATGTTCTTGGGCTTGGGAACTTTTAACAGAGGTGTACAAGTTGCCAGGGGATAGACTGTATGTTAGTTACTTTGGTGGTGATGCTGCAACTGGGCTTGAGCCAGATTTTGAGTGTAAAAATATTTGGTTGAACTTAGGCATTCCGGAATCTCATATTTTACCTGGAAGTATGAAAGACAATTTCTGGGAAATGGGAGAAACAGGCCCATGTGGGCCGTGTTCAGAATTACATTATGATAGGATTGGAGGAAGGAATGCAGCTCATCTTGTCAATATGGACGATCCTGATGTCTTAGAAATTTGGAATCTTGTGTTCATACAATTTAATAGAGAAACAGATGGATCATTAAAGTTGTTGCCTAAAAAGCATATTGATTGTGGCTTAGGTTTAGAGAGATTGGTTTCAGTGATACAAAATAAAAGAGCAAATTATGACACTGATTTCTTTATGCCCATATTTAAAGTAATTCAAGAAGGTACTAAAAGCAGACCTTACAGTGGCAAGGTTGGTGCAGATGACGTTGATGGGATCGATATGGCTTACCGCGTCTTAGCTGATCACGCCCGGACATTAACAATAGCTTTATCAGATGGTGGATATCCTGACAATACAGGCCGAGGCTATGTTCTAAGAAGAATTTTAAGAAGGGCAGTGCGATATGCATCTGAGAAACTTAATGCAAAGCCAGGATTTTTCGGCACTTTAGTCTATACAGTAGTGGAATTACTTGGAAATGTATTTCCAGAGATTAAAAAAGATCCAGAGACAATTATCCATATCATAAATCAAGAAGAAGTTCAATTCCTCAAAACTCTCTCTCGTGGACGAAATTTACTTAATAGAACAATAGAGAAACTTGGCGATACCAAAATTGTTCCCGGTGATGTTGCATGGCGAATGTATGACACATATGGTTTCCCTATAGATTTAACCCAATTAATGTGTGAAGAAAGAGGTTTGTCTATTGATATGGATGCATATGAAAAAGCTAAAAAAGAATCCCAGTTATGTTCCCAAGGAAAGTCTGCAGGTCAGGAGGATCTATTGGCTTTAGATATACATGCTATAAGTTACTTGCAAGATAATGGAATCCCTGCAACTGATGATTCACCAAAATACAATTACGTTCCTTCTACAAATGATAAAGAAGCCGAGTATAGTTTTGCACCATGTAATGCTAAAATAATTGCTTTACGAAGAGATAAACAATTTGTTGATGAGATTACGTCTGGTCAAGAATGTGGTGTAATATTAGAAAAAACGAATTTCTATGCGGAACAAGGTGGTCAAATATTTGATGAAGGATATATGGTAAAAGTTGGTGATGATAGTGTGGAATTTACAGTAAAAAATGTACAGGTCAAGGGTGGTTATATTTTACACACTGGCAAAGTCGAAGGAACACTAAAAATAGGTGATTCAGTATCACTGCACATAGATACAGAAAGACGAAGACTTGTTATGAATAACCACACAGGAACTCACATTTTAAATAATGTTTTAAGAAAGGTCCTTGGCAATGACTCTGATCAACGTGGGTCTCTTGTCATGCCAGATCGCCTTAGATTTGATTTTACCAACAAAGGCCCAATGACAATAAAACAAATAAAAGAAACAGAGGATGAAATTAAAAACATAATTAACGACAATAAGTGTGTTTATGCTAAACATACGAGCTTGAATGATGCGAAAAAAATTAATGGGCTTAGAGCAATGTTTGACGAACATTATCCTGATCCCGTTCGTGTTGTATCTGTTGGAATCCCAGTTGAAGAATTGGAAAAAAATCCAGATGGTACTTTTGGATTCGAAACCTCTGTTGAGTTTTGTGGTGGCTCACATTTGCATCAAACTGGTCATATAGGAGAATATGTAATTGTAAGCGAAGAAGGCATCGCCAAAGGCATTCGAAGAATTGTAGCTTTAACTGGACCAGAGGCTGCTAAGGCCGTAAATAAATTGAGTATTTTAGAAAATGCCGTTAATGATATCGCAAACTTTATTAAAGAGCAAGGAGATGGCATAAATCAAAAAGATACAGTCAAAAAAATTGTTGACCTCAATAAGGAAATATCTCAAGCACAAATATCATATTGGAAGAAGGAGGAATTGAGAAACATGCTTAAGAACCTGAAAAAGCAGCTCGATGATAAAGAACGAGCAGCTAAAGCTATGGTCATTACGCAAGTGACAGAAAAAGCTAAGGCGCTATGTCTCGAGGAAAAAGACTCGCAGATAATTGTAGCCGAATTAAACGCATTTGGAAATACAAAAGCTTTAGACGGAGCTTTAAAACAAGTAAAGCAATCACTTCCGAATACAGCTGCAATGTTCTTCTCTATTGATGAAGATGCCCACAAAATATATTGTTTAGCTGCTGTTCCACCAACACTTAGTGGGAAAGGTTTACTTGCATCAGAGTGGGTCCAGTCTGTTGTCCAAATGATGGAAGGTAAAGGAGGTGGCAAGGCTGAGTCCGCTCAAGCTTCAGGGAACAATCCGAAATGTCTTTACGAAGCTATTAAAAGAGCTCGTGATTTTGCTACAAGTAAATTAATATGAGGTTCATTGAAATGGTTTAGCTGCAATAACCATAATATTTATGGTGAATAAATAATTAACCTATGCAATAATAGTTTTGAGTTCACGTTATTTATTGTCGACAAAATGAATAAATGCTTTTTAATTTGAAAGTGTTTTTACCGCTAAATTATCCGAACATGTCCTTCTTATAGTTACTATTATAAAACTACACTACAATAGGTAGCTCTAGTAGTACTTGGAAATTAAAAAAAAATGTCACCAGTAAGTTTTTTATTGAACTTCATAGACGAACTTTTTTAAATACAGTCCCAAACAAAATATTCATCTTATACAACTGACATAATACTCTAATGATATCTACACAATTATAATAAAATTATTGTTTAAACAAATATTGATACAAGTATTTGGTTGGTCTTTTACGACCGCACCAATTCCATTGGTGAATAATGCCTCTCTAATGGAGGTTGGTGCAGTAAAATTAAATGTGATAATAATTTACATTACATTGTTTATCTATATAACTACTCCTGGCCAAAACCTTCGGTTTCTTCAATTGCATAGTTAAGTTTTTCACACAATTGTTCATAACTTTTATAAGGTGGCAAATCTAGTCTGTTGAAGCATGTATGAGATCGCGGGAGCCACGTGTCTTTCCCAACCTGTAAAACCAAACATCGTTTTATTAACTGTTTTTTTACAAATACTTGTGTTGTTAGCGTCATATAAAGTTTTTACCTTCTCTATGCAGAACCGTTGAGGCCCGTTCGATCCCATCAGTTCTGCAAAACCACCAACAGGAACTCTGCACGTGCCAGTCACGAACTGTAGCAACCTCGCACGTTTCTCGTTATCCATTTGACGGACGAACTGTAATAAACAAAAATAAATAAGCGCCCTTGACTTAAAATCCTTAGGGTTACCGGGAAGGTCAAAAGCCGATTGGGTACTCCTGTTCTAAATCATGATATTTCGCTATTCTTTCTTCAAATGTATTAAATGAGTCACCTACTCATTGTGCTACGTTGAGTGGCCGCTTCCATTATTTGTTCATGATCGTTGAATATTCGCAAAGATCATGATATCAAAACATTCCAATTTATATAAAATAATTCATGTACCTCTTTATTCGAGTTATACAAGCACAGGGATCCATCAAGATTAATATTACATAGGTATATATGTGTCCGAGACTATTTCGGTGAGGTAACCTATTGATGACACAAAGCGTACAAACTTTGAGTCAAGCTAATCTATGTCCTGCACCGACAAGTTTATTATCTCGATTTTTGATTCACACTAATCTAAGGGAATACTATCCGTGTACAGTACATGGCCGTGTTGTACGGTCACACTACATGTAGTGTGGTGAAGCTGGATCACCTAGAGGGAGTGTCGCAGTGGGCGCACCTGCCAGAACCAGACGACCTGCTTGCTGCTGCGCGTGTAGTGGCGGTAGATGGTGTTGCGCGCCCAGTCGTCCACGTCCACCTCCTGCATGCCGCACAGCATCAGCTCCAGCTCGCGCTCGTCGAAGTACTTCAGCCACTCCAACGGGACCACCTGCAAATACGAAACTCGTCTACCTGTGGGACTTGTGCTCAGTGAGTGAGTGAAACGTGGGAGTGTTCTGCATTCCTCTGCCTACCTCTTCGGGGATTACAGGCGTGAAGTTACGTTGTTTTTTTACATATATCTAGGAAAACCAGGCAGGCTGATTAATAGATCGTGTTTTTTTGCACATTCGCTATTCTGTGCTCCCGGCCCACGTCGTGCGGGTCGCGCCGTGACCCTTCAACAGTAATAATACTGATGCAGTACCTCATTAAAGCCATCCAGAAAGGCGGACGTCTGTTCTTCGATCCCGCGTGTCATTCTCCATTGTGTGACCAACTGAAGATACTGTTCCTTGTTGGCCTGTAATTTACATAAAAATATTAAATAAACCCATTGGTCATTAGTTCATATGCAACAAGATAGTTTTATTACAGTTCGTGACTCTCACAGAAGTCGTATTTGAGTTAGCATTCAGCACATTCTTCATTGCGTCTAGCTTATCTGACGTATATTTCTTTTGATGTGCCTGTCTGATTGCCTCGCTGGTCGTCTTAGTTGCAAGCGCGATTCAAATCCCGGGTGGGGCGCTACTGGATTTTTCTAGTAGTGGCTCAGAGTCGGAAATCGTGCCCTATGTATGGAAATAGGCTCACCAACTATTCCATAATGGGCCGTAAACGAGTGTACTACACTTCACTGCCTACCCTTTCGGGGACTACAGGCGTGATATTACAGGAGCTCATGCAAGAAGCACTTCACTCGGGCCAGAGCCTGGCCGCGCCGCCGTACCTCGGTGACGCGCTCCTTGTCGCCGGCGGGCTTCAGCTCGTGGTGGATGACCTGCCCCAGCACCTCGAAGTCCACGCTGAACCACATCTCGAGCCCGCACTCGTCTATGTCGTTGTCGCGGATCCACACCAGCGAGTTGTAGAATTCCGGATCTATGGACTCGATATCTTTCATCGTGAGCTTCTTGTTCAACATCCGCTTGTAGAAGGGCATGGTGAAGCCGGAATATATAAATCTGCCGTGGTACAGGGCCATCGCTATGAACCGGCCTATAAACTTGAAATACAACAAGTGGTCGGGGTTGACGTAACTGGCCGGATTTATTTGCAAGCTGTAGTTGTTCTTGTTGGCGTACTCGAACAGACAGTACATGGGATTCAACACCTCGTGCGACAGTAAGAAAAACCACTCTCTGCTGACGCCCCCGTAGTCCAGGCCCTCCTCCCCGCGGAATATAATGTACAGACGTCTACGCAGCTCGTAAGCCGGCAACCTCATAATCTGAAATACACAAACGTCTCTTTTAATAGAAATTTCAGTGTTACCATAGGAAAAGGAAGTTTTGTTTGCTCGGGAGACATTTCGACAAGCAATCTACTACTGTAAACACCATAATATCCTACGATAAACGAAAAAGCAATCGGTGACCGACGCACGGCATTATCGGACCTGGTGATAGGAGTCCTCGAAGAGCGTTTGCCGCGACAGGGTGATCTTGATGTGGCTGGGCAGCGCGTTGCTCTGGCACAGGTAGCGGAACTGGCTGAGCTTCCAGCGGAAGGAGCGCTCGTAGGCGCGCGGCACGCCGTAGGCGCCCTGCGGGCCCTGCGGCGCGCCCGGCCGCGGGTCCTGGAACGTGGTGGTGCGCGTGTTGTGGTCCACGAAGTAGCGCGTGCCCTCCTCCGTGAAGCGGATCTCCCAGCCCGCCGGCAGCGCCTCCTCCAGCGCGCTCACTTCCTGCCCCTGCCGGTCATATCGTTAACGTCAAACCGAAGTACGGAACGAGGATCATCTGTAAATAAAATATAAATTTCAGACTTAAAATTGTAGCTACAACAAGTTTCATAACCACGCCAGCTACGTAGCGGTACGAACGGTTGTAAAATTCACGTGAGCCTGAGTTTCAGAATCACGTTGAGCAAATTTTCTAGATTCAATCTCAAAATTATAATCTGTCGAGCGTTGCGGGGGTACGTGCAATATCAAAGGACAGACCTCGCACACCTCGCTAGTCCAAGCATAGATAGGACCAATCGTCTACATAATCAACACGAGCCCCAGGCTAAGGTGCTCAAAGTGGTGATCGGCGAGAGCAGTCGCGGTGGCCGTATAGTTACAAAAGTCACAAAGGCTGGTGTTGAAGTTGTTGTAGCGCTCTACAACGCGGCGCACCTGCGTGCGCGGGTCCTCCCACTGCGTGGTGCGGTTCTTGTGGTTGACGAAGTACACGCGGCCGTCGGGCTGCACGCGCCGCTCCCAGCCCGCCGGCAGCGCGCCCGCCGCGT
>DWFO01004732.1:0-11111 GCA_018246595.1 Mimoniades nurscia nurscia
TTCGACCCGGGAATCGAACCCGGGACCTCCCGATCGGCAGTCGCACTTGCAACAAACACGACCAACGAGGCAGTCATTTATACACACATAATTATGATTTTTATTGACCTGGTCCCATCAGGCCCAGGCTCTGCCTAGTGTTTTAAGATCACATTGCTATGTTTAGATATATCTTAAGCTGTTTATTATTTGAATACTTATAATGAACCAAACTTTTATGTTATTGATAGAACTCCAAAAAGTACGCATGTTGGATAAATATAAAAAGTGTGTGATGAAAAATTATACTTACTGTTCTTTTCCATATTTTCATTTGAATAAAATTGATCTTGTTCTTCAGGGCAATTTAGAGAATTTTCACCATTGTCCACTACACTTTCGGATAATTGTTCTTGCGCTAAATTATCAAAACATATTAATGACATAGAACAAAAAGCTACCTTATAAATGAATGTAAACATGTGTATATTATACAGAATACATACCATTATTCAGAATTCCATCAGTAAATACATTCTCTTCCATCACATTCATTATTTGCTTGTAATAAATAATCTTTACTGGCCACTTCGAAGAAATTGACAATAAATATTAAAATTATAATTTTACTTAATATTTATATTACTTTATCTTCACGCCATCCAGTTAGCTTACGGTTTACAAATAAATACCACCGACCGATTACCGAAAATGGGAAATATCTCTATCTTATCTACAGAACAGACCAAAATCGTACAACTACAATACAATGAAATGAATGAATACAAATACACTATAGCTAGTCTTGAGTAGTTCGCGAACGAACAAGGTTAAAAGACCGCTCTTTTAGGTGAACTACGCGAACTAGTTTATCGATGATGTCGCTCTTAGGTCGTTAGTTCGCTTAAGAAATTTTGTAGCGTCCTTATTATTGCTGTTTTTGTTTTTTTTTGCTCGTCAACTTTTTGGAGATACTGTTTTTTTTGCTCGTTAACATGTTGGGGAGGTCGTTTTGTTGCTCACCGAGATTCTCCGAAAGCAAAATTTACATTTGTAGGGAAAGAGGGAACTAGTTCACCATTACATTTTGAACTAAAAGGAGCGCTCACTTTAGTGACCACTACGCCCAAGACTACTATATAGACGTGTACCTAGAGTGCTTTTTTATCTCTTCATACAAGCAGTTAATTCAAGACTTCAATTTGTTCTTAATAAACGAATATATTTAGTTTTAGTACATACAGTTAATTTATATTAAAATATATATGCTGTAAAAGTATCCTCAACCTCAACACAGATATATTGGTATTTTTTTTTAACACAACAACATACGAAACAAGTGCTAAAGCTGATGCCTGTGAACACCTTAGCTTTTAAAATCGTAATATAACATATAAGTTTAGCTTAATTTCTAAGTTACAAAATGTATTCCTAAATGTTTCCATTAATAACATAAATGCTATGAAAGGTGTCTATGCTATATGCTATGACTGTCTATTTGGCCCTATGTCATTTTCTATTTTAAAATAAAAACCACCTTGGCAGGCTTGGCATGTCATGTTAATAATTAGCAGAAGCTAGAAGTTCAAGTGTTCAATTCGATATGTATGAAACGATTTAGTCGGTATCGTCGAAAGCTTTAATGAAAAATTATCAAATCCTATGTTGCTATCGTAAAATTGCAACAGTTTGAACTTTATATTGCAATTGCAACAGATTAGTATTTCTTGGAGTTCGAGTTAGACGTACGTTATTGATGCGGCACGGACTTGCATTTCGTATGCAGTTTTTTTTTATGAAGTGAAATCAGTACGAATGTCAATATCACTGCAAGTTTGGCCTTAAACAACACGTTGTAGTGCTAACTTGAACATACGTGTACTTTTTGTGTGTGGCATCGGTAACTAACATTTCGAAATATGTCTCTTCAGTGGACATTGATCGCCGGCTATCTTTATTTTGAAATTTTCATTGTTATAATACTCGTACTGCCTATATTTAGCCCTCGGCGATGGCATCTGTTTTTGAATTCTCGACTTTTCGACATGTTTCGTGACAGAGTTAGCTGGTACTTTTACGCATTTCTAATAGTTTTGGGACTTTTCTTTGTGGATGCTATAAGAGAAATGAGAAAGTATTCTCATACGAGCAGCAGTTCAGCTCACTTGTCGAGCGAGATGAAAGCCAGCGTGAAAATGTTTAGAGCCCAAAGAAATTTCTATATTACCAGTTTTGCTATATTTTTGGCATTTGTGATCAAGAGACTTATATCTATGATTTTAATACAATATGAACTTGAATTAAAAGCACAGGAGATTATAAAAAAGGCTGAGGAAACTGTGCAACAAGCAAAATCAACTGTAATTGCTCATGCACTCCAAACACAAGACCCACTTAGTGATGATGACATAAAATGCAAATTGGAAGTTGTGGAAAACTTATTGGAAGAACAGAAATTTAGGACAAAGGAGTTAGAAGCGGAGGTCAAAAATTGGAAAAACAAGTATGAAGAAGTCATAGGTGCCAAAGGAGATGATTAAAATATAATTTTTGTGATTAGTGCTCTATGGCTTTTTGTGTTTCTGCCATATCTCACAAAATTTACACTTTTTTCAAACTTTAAGAATAGTGGCTGGGAATATAGTCAGTACTTATAGGCCACACTAATTTTACTTCAAATTGGCCATCAAATATGTTGACATTGTATCAATAATGTGATAAAATAAAATGTGAAATTGTTGGGCTTATTGTGTAATAATTGATGCTGCTATTAAGTTACAATTAAGTCATTGTTAAACATGTAATAAGTTGTAACAAGGATATTTATAGCTTTAAGTGTGATTTGTTCTCCTTTATGCTTTTAAATTTTTCTAATGTCTGCATAATGTTTTTAGTTATATAGGTTTTTATGCTTAAAATTTATTTTTTTACATAACAAATTTCATAGTAAACATGTTATTTATTCCACGGGTTATTTTTAAAATTGTGCATAAGTTGCAAAATCTTTCTTTCTTATATATATAAAAATCTTGCATCACGGTGTATGTTGCCAATAAACTCCAAAACTACTGAACCGATTTCAATCGAATTTCACATGTACCCGTATTTTGGTCTAATTTACTGGATAGGATAGTTATTATCTCAATTATTTGCTTAGGTCGTGAATATAAACGAATTAAATGTATGAATTAATTGTTTCTTAAGCAAGTGTTTATTTACTGTTTAGTTTTATGAAATCCTCATAGATGGCGGTGTACATTGATTGATCGAAAAATTTCTTTTCTTGATAGGTATCACTAAATCGATAAATAATAGATGGTGCTGTGTTCTGTTTCTTAGAATATAAATTCTATTACTTTATTTCACGTAATATTTATTTATGTTCACGACATAACCGTATTATTGTAATGGTTTGTGACTGATATTTTTATAATTATACTGCGTATTATGTTACAATATTATTATCATTAATAAAAAAAAAATTGTACTGTTTTTATAAAAAAATGTACTATTATTAAAGTCTTGCGCCAAATTTTAATCAAAGTTTCAAGATCTCTCGAACCATCGAGACCCACTATTTCGAACAATCGATCAATCGATTGTTCTCGAACCATGCGAACTAGAATGTTCGGGAAATTCAAGGTCCAGGCCAGCCTTTCAGTCAGAGGGAGAGGGAGAGTATAAAAATGTAAATTGCTTTCAGTAGATGGGGAGCTATTTTCATGTTCATCTATGTGTCTATTCCATGCATCTACCATCTACCTGTCTGTCGAGATTGAGCACTCATGTCTTAAGTAACTTTGACTGGGATAGGTTTTGGAAAAAAAAAAGGAAAAAGAAAAACAAACTTGAATAGGCGGTACGAAGTTCGCTGGGTCAGCTAATAAACATATATAAATTTAAATTATTGTGTACATCCTGATACTTAACATCTCTTCTCTGATACTATAATTCCTATTTCGGGAGAAATATTGGCCAAGACTGCTTTCAAAATTGACCCAATAAGAGTGTTATTAAAACAGTTTCAGACAGGAGATTTATTTCCATTCATAACACAAAATAATTGCACTGATAATGGAAATAATTTTGCATGTGCTACTTGCCTTTGTGTAAGGAATAATTAGGGATCTACATTAGAACAGTAAATAAATCAATTAGTAAATATTATTGCGATGCCAACTATATTATAATTTTATATGCCGGTTTCGTTCCTAATACACATTTCTATTTTATTATTACTTTCCATCCTATACATACATTGACTGGGCGGCAAAAATGTTCATCTCGGACCGCGAGTTTGATACGCCCTCTATAAATGATCTAAACCTTATGAAAAATATAATAAATATTATCAATATTTTTGTCGGAATAAATTTATTTCAGTAATCGGTAATATTACATATTAACATATTACAGGTTACATATGAGGTAACAAAAACAATATTGCGTCTGTTTTCCGAAGACGTAGGCAGAGGAGTTATAAATAACAATTTAGCTAACTAATAGTAAACTTACCTCTACCAAAACCAGACGCTCCACCTTTAGACTCGGTGGAGACGAACTGCCCGATAGCAGAGGCCCCTCCATGAGCGTTCTCTTGGAATTCGACCTCTGCGACGATTATATTGTCTTCCAAAACTGAACCACAATTTGTACAAACTGCATCTCCTCTTGACGGATCCACTTCAATCTCTGAAGACCCACAATGCTTACATTTCTTCCCCGACATCGTGTTTTCAGAGTTACAACGAATATCAGATTTCGATAAATTTATTTGCCAAGTCTCTAAATAAATACCAAACAACCGTAAATCTTTATCAACTTTTAGCAGTTTTGCAGTTAAATAACACTACATTTCATGGTAAACATTGTAGCGATTACACCGTACGGTATATACACACGAGACAGCTGTATTATTTGTGAACATGGGTACTTGACATTTAATTTGACATTCCTATCGTACACTGACTGCTCAATTTTCGTCAAAAAGTTTCATAAGATCCTTTAAATACAATTTTTGTGTTACTCTCTAAACCTTCCACCAGTTTTATAAATAATACTAAAAAAAAGTCACCATTCCAAATTAGCTTATATAAATAACTTTATAGTTATTAAGTAAAGTAATTGAAACTATCAGTTCTATTTCTACAGTCTTGTTCGAGGTTGGTAACACATGTAGCCAATAGGGTCATCTTATGTGTCCTACCTCAACTCATTTGTTTGCAAAATTTGCAAAAGTTAACAACAAAATTACAATAATTCATTAAAACATAATTTTTTTTTTCCACAAAATCAACTTTACATATAAATATGTAATAAAAATGAGGAATAACGGTTTTTTATTTTGATTTGTATATCATTAATTCTTACTGTAACATCTAGTTATGCACTAACCTAACTTGCACCGCCATTGAATTATTTAGAGATTCTTTATAGAAGAAAAAAATTTGTTAGGGATAAAATATAACACAATCTTTTTTTCATTTAAAAGGTATGCATAGGAGTTCAGTATACTCCCATGGCTTATCTCTAATGTTATACCGCCCACTATGAGACGAGGGTGAGCCTATTGCCTTACACCAGGCATAAATGAGACTGCTAGAATCAGAGTGGCCTAAATGCATTTTAGCGGCTTTTAGCCTATTTGCATTTTTGTAATTTGGAAATAATAATCTACAATACCAGAGTAGTCTTATACTTTGTACATGTCATGTAAACAGTTCTAGACCGCTCATGTACATGTCATAAACAGTTTTAAGCAGCTCTGGTATAGGAGATTAACATTCCTAAATTACGAAAATGCTAGTAGACCAAAAGTCGCTAAAAGTTATTAGGTTACTCTGGTTCGAGCAGTCTCAAATCCAAATCATGGGGTCGGTACTAGGAATGTCAAGTAAGAAAAATCCAATAATATGCGACCTGGAGATCGAACACAGGGCCTCTCGATCGGCAGTCGCGTTCGGAACCACTGAGCCAACGAAGCAATTACAGTTCAGGAACACGTTTAGAATACAAGATCATCAGTATTATATTTTTTATAAAATTAGCCGATAGGACTCTTGAATTGCAAAATGGATTAAGACAAATATTTGTAATAGTGAGAAATGCTTATATAATGTGCTTACTAACATTGAATTTCTTTCCTCAATTTCTTTATGCTCTTCTTTATGCTCTATATCTACATGACTAAACGACTTTAATAGTGATTCGAGGATGTAAATACACCCCAATGACAAAAAATTATTCAATTAGATCATTATGCTAGAACGTGATTTTAATCTTTGATAACACTGTGCATTGAAAAAATAATTTTTACCATTATTGCAATACCATAAAAAAAGTAATGAGTCGGAAAAAATGCTTGCAAAAAAATTTACTGGTGATACCGTGCTATTATTCAGTTGCTTAAGGTACATATAAACAAATTGAGGAGCAACATCCATATTGTAATATTATTGAAACATTATGAAGAGTATGGAGGACTTTTTGTTGACACAAACATATATTATAATATTAGTATATTACTTTACTTAATAAGATTTTATGTATTGAGTGAACGTGAAACACGGTTATATCTTTCCCCTTCACTCATTCAAGAATGTTCAATTCTCCTGACGTCACTGTCAAATCTACTTCTCATTGGTTCAATATCACGCCATACCGCTATTATTAGACTATGAGATCACCGTTCAAATTGCTTAAGTTGAAGTAGGATAGCATAATAGAAAAGTATGATGGTACAAAATAAAAGTGGGCGGTTAAGACATTTCGTAATAACAAAGTAACAAATTCTCAGGAGAAGGGCATCCCCAAAGCGAGGACGACGTCACCGCACTAACTGCATTGATGAGTCATCATTGTTGTGTTCTCGTTCGCAACACATTTCTTTGACGTGCTTTTTATTTTCATTTGGTGCTGTCATCAATGAACTGTCAGATAGTTGTATTCGATTCGCTATCTTAGTGTTTGATAGATAATATATTGTGAGAATCTCTCTACGCTCATTGAAACAATTACGTAAATCTGGAACTGTAGTGCTTGAGTTGTTGAGAAGTTGAACTGATGACGATGAAGCTTGAAATAAGTGATAGCCAGTCGAACCACTCGGACTTCTCCTGCGATAGCCAATCATCGCAGGGGTCCTCCACAAATGATTTTGTATCGTCGGTACCTACATCAAGATCTTTGTTAACGGTAAGTCCACATAACAATCTAGGATTGGAAATGAGTCAAGGAAAATTGTTGACAATTCTTGACTCCTTCAATATCAGTTCGTACACAATTCCTGTGAGGTGTCAGTGGTTAGACAATAACAGGAAATTGTTTTGCGTAGGAAACGTGAACGTGAATACTCATGCCGAAGTACTTGCAAAAATAGTTGTCCGCCTGTACAACTAATCTGAATGATAAGGAAACAGTTTTATCTATTTCATCGTTCTCATGACATTAAGGCTACCTTTAAAAAAAAGTAACTTCACGCCCGTAATCCCCGAAGAGGTAGGCAGAGGAATGTAGAAAACTGTAATCCCCGACGAGGTAGGCAGAGGAATGTAGAAAACTCCCATGTTTCATCAGTTACTTTTCAATATTTTATTAAGAATATGCATAATATCCTTAATTAAGTATTATTGAAAAAAATATATAAAAATAAAAAGTCATGGTTGTTTTATGTTTTAATAAAAAAAAGTGTATAATTGTATATTATCTTTCTTGATTTATTATTCATATGCATTGGTACCTGCTTTATATGAGGCCTGGGTGGCTGTGATTCAGCATTCCCTAAAAGAAGCTCATGCTTGTATGTGTATGTGCTGTATTTTTTTAATACAACTATGTACTATAATACTACTAATTACTAGTAGCTGGTATATCAGAGGGCCTGATAAATTCTATGCAGAGATACAAGACATAGAGATTGTCATCAATCATGAAAATACTGCTTCACTTATGAACAAATTTTAGGGTGGATTTATCGCAATCTATCAGTTTTGAGACAAATATTGAATAAATATGTGTATTTCACATTAGTCCATTGAGATCTTTGTTCCTTGTTAGTTTGTTTAAATAAATTACATATTATTACTTAGTGCAAGTTTTTGGTCATATAGTTAACACAATGAGATTTTTTTTATGTTTCCTAACAAAAGATGAAGTATCTGAATTAGTACCTGAACAAAAAACAATCAAGAGGAAATATTTAAACAGCAATAAGATACATAGGTAATATATAATTGTCATTTTGTGATGGCTTATAATATGAATTTCGGTTATTTAATATGGCACTAAGCTCACACATTCAGTACAAAGTAACGCTACTGAGGATATAGGTTATGGAATTATAAGATTTAAAAATGGCAGTATTCCAGGTACTGTACGTACAAAGCACTGATATAATTCTAGTAATGTGTGATAATGTTTCGCTGAACAAATATCACTAGATAAGAGATAAGAGGCATTACTCATTGCAACTAAAACTGGAGGATTATGTCATTGGACAGGAGTTGTATTAGTTTCACGATAAATCATTAGAAAAATGAGGAAAAAGGCTTGTTATCTTTTTATAAAATATGTATGTGTCCTGTGTCTGGGTATCAGAAAAAAACAAAAATAAAAAATCTATATACTTATATAGATTTTTTATTTTTGTTTTTTCTGATAAACATATTATACATACTTATGTATAATATGTTTATCAGCTACCAGGTTACCATAAAATGAGCTCTCTTAATGCTTAGTTTGAATTCAGATGCCTGTGTGTAAAGATGTCCCAAGATATTTATTATATTTATTTCAAAAAACAACGGGGTATATGAAGGTAACAAATTTTCCAACATATGTACATGTATTCTCTTGCTCTAACACTTTGTGAAGGTTGTAGAATGTTCCTTCAACACTTGTCAACTGTCTCTAAGGGAAAATGTTAAACGGGGACCCATTTCTGAGATTATAATGATAATTTTTTTTTGTTGGTAATATGTATATTAAATATAGTGGTATAACTAACTGATTTATGAAGCTCCACTGTAGCGGTAGTAATGTTATACTAATATTTACTGTTAAGTTGCAATATGTGACTTGGCCATTTTGGAAGACGACAGAAAATGTTACAATAAGGTATTGATGAGTTCCAATAAAAGGGAAACAATGTCAAATAGAGCATCAGTCTGATTATGGATCTAATGCAATTATGCACACAATAATATTATGTGGTCTGTAAACTGTATAAAAAAATTAGCTGACTTGCAGGAAAATGATAGATTAACAGTAAACAGGTAAGCATTCCACCTGTTTATTGCTTTGCCACCTATATTATTAGAGGTAATATCAATCAATATATCTACATAATGCATTTAAAACACATATAGTATATAAAATTGCAATACCAGGTATATATTACTAGTCCAAGGACATAGTGATTAGTGTCCGAGGTGAATGTACCAAGCCAACCTTATTCTCTACTATTTGTACATTGGCAGGCTTGTAGAGGAAAATTGTGGTTAATATCTGTGGATACCTGTTTGGTTTGGGGAGTTTACACTGGTAATAATTATGATGACTTGCAAGTTCTCTAACAATATATTCCACATTCATTGTTTACGGAAAATTGTAAAATGTTTGTGACTTACTACGTGCTTTTGTTTCCATTGGTATATTATATATACTATTATGTCTTCATGGCACTGTTTCGAAAAATAGAAGAACTATATAAGGTCTTTATGGATAGAGATAACTTATACTCTGTGCTAGGTGCCTACTCTGTAAGTGATTTGGTGTGACCATATAATCATTTCAAATACTTTATATACCAACTGTCTAGTTCTAGGTTGTGTTAATTGTGTGGATAGATATTTCAGGGTTTATTTATCTTGAACATCTTGTATCTATTCATTATTATAATACAATAATGAACACAAGCCTATGGTAATATAAAAAAATCTATATTCAGAAGTCTTATTTAAACTGTGAAAGTTGTATTACATCAGAATGTATAAGGTGCCTGTCAGATTTGTAAGTAATATATTTGGCACTTTGGCACTCTGCCTACGCCGTGAGAGAACTGGCGTGACGATATAGTAATAATAATGATAAAAAAATAATATAGTTACACTGTATTATGTTAAACTACATCAAAAATTAAATATTCAATATTATTCTCATATTTAATTGTTTATAGCAGAAAACATTGGATGTATGTTTTAATAATAATGTTGCGAGCGCGTAATTGTTATTGTTGCGAATAACACGTGTGCGCTTTGGACGTAAATACTGTGCTGATATGGAAATTGATTTGTGTAACAAAATTGTGTCTCCGATTGCTTGGCTCTACATGGATGTGTAGAGTTTTCCTTAGGGATATTTATGTCACAGTGCAATATGTTTATGACGTATTAATTTATTCCGTAAATAATTTTCCATTATACACGACGTCGTACACGCTTTGTGTAATAATTATATTATTATAATTTTGGGACAACTTTCCCACGGACACTTAATCGCAAACTACGGACAGTGTGCTATGGTGATTTATAAACTGTACGTCAAATAGCATGTATAATTTTCATCCACCGTAATATATGGGAGTGTACTACACTGATCTGCCTACCTCTTTGGGGATTACAGACGTGATGTTACGTTTTTTATTTCGCAAATATGTACCAATACTAACACGTGTTTCGATCCAAAACAGAGCAACTCTAGGAGATTAATTCGGCAAGTTTAAGTTGCAAATTCAATTTAAGGTATTAGCAGAGAATTACGAAGAGTATTTACAGGTTCACTGAGGTGAATTTACATCTATATATGGAATACGCGTTCTCGCCACAAAGATATTTGTCCTAAGCGGAAATCATATCCACAACCCTCGGGGCTGGGCGTTCAAGGTTATTAACCGTTGGATTAGTCAATTAATTTGGTTCTACATATTGTAACTCTTCGATCGATCATTGCATATTGCATTGTTTACAGCAAAATGACTAGCCAATAGAAACCAGCGGTGTTTCAAAATGCCTGTAGATGACCGCTTTGTCATCGATGTTGACCGCAACCGTGACCTTAAGAGCGCGGACTATGCATATTTCGGATGCAATTGCGGACAAGTAAAGCTAAATGCCCTGGCCGCCTATGGGTGGCAA
>DWFO01004733.1:0-11111 GCA_018246595.1 Mimoniades nurscia nurscia
CGCTGAAACCCACGCTACGCCACTGCACAAAATATCACGCCTATAATCCCCGAATAGGTAGGCAGAGGAATGTAAAACACTACCACATTTCACCAGTTACTTTTAAGTCACACAATGGAATAGGTGGTGAGTCTATTACTATATTTACCATATACCGGGCACATATCCAGACTACTAGAAAATGCCTAAATTTGAAGATTTTAGTAGCGCCCGACGCGGGAAACGAACCCAGGACCTCCCGTTCGGCAGTCGCACTTGCAACCAACACCACCAACGAGGCAGTCAAACAAACACTCATCACAATCAACATCAATTAAACACCATTCACACATTGATCATACTGTATAATAATCAGTTGGAACTTAGGTCCCTGTAGATCTATAGAAAGGTTAAAGATAGTTTTCTAACAACAAATTACAAAATCGTGACCCAAATTAGACTTGCCCAACACAGTCTCTAACACATGCATCAGTTATTGCTGTAGTAAAAATAATGTAATTTTATTGTGCAACAAGTCTTTAGTAAGATTATATGATTTATTATATTGCATCTATTCAAAGTTGTCTATTTTATTCAAAAGCTTTTATACAGAATGATCTGAGAAATAAATGTCTGTGTGATTTTTATGATAACTTGTTGTATTTTACAGTCTCATATGTAAGAATTACTATTTTAGTAAATTTTATAATATAGCTTATGACTTGAAACTTTCAACCTCTATTTTGTCTGGAGTCTTGTAAATTCTTGATGGCTGCTTATATCCAAAAAGTTACCCACTGTCCAATTTTGTTTTTCCATCTGTAACAGTTAAGACTCCGTAAACATGGAATAGTCAGTCAGGATATTTATTTTTATAAACAAATAATGTCAGATATGAAGTCAGACTAAGCATTTACAAGAGTCTCAGGCTTATTAATTTCCCACTACATAATGATGGATTGTCCAGCTTGGTGTATAATATTGTTGTACAACCTACTTCATAGAATTGTCATTCTGCTAGTCTAGCATGCAAACATATTACATTCCTTATTAAGTGAAATTATGAGTTTATTTATCAGTTCTATCTGTGTGCATGGATCTATATGGTACACACAAAGGGGAATTCCAGTGAGTGTGCAGTGTTATTCATTTACATTAATGTTATTCCCAGATAAAATATCAAGTGTTCTAGGCATATGTAAGAGCATATCAGTTATTTTCTAAGTGTGGCTACTACTACTAGAATTTGGCCACAGTCTCACTTGATGGATAGCCATGATGTGGTGTATGGCATAGCATAATTGGTTATTTATATTGCTTCCGTAAGTTTTAAGTTTAAATATCACTTGTTATAACAGTGTAGGAAAACATTGTGAGGAAACCTGCACATCTTAGAAGTTATAAAAAAAAATGCCAACCCCCACTTGGCCAGTGTGGAAGAGTATGGCCTTAATCCTCCCATTCTGAGAGGAGACCCATGTTCCAGCAGTGGAATTTTAAAAAGGTGGAAAAAAAAATAAAAAAAGTGCTTCCATTACAAATATGTGTATTGTGATTTTTTGTAACATTATCATAAAGCACTTGAAGATCTGATGCAGGGCTAGCAATTGCAATTGAATTGAATGAAGTGACATGTGAAGTTGAGCAACATTTGTCACAATTGTCTGATGGGTTGTAGGTAGTGTCTAATTTCCATTACCGTTTCCATACTTCAGAGGGCACACTCATCAGTCAGCCTCGGAAGTAATCACAACACAAGATCCACTAAACCTTGTCAGTGGCTTCTTCGGCACTTTTAAAAAATTCAGACAAACAGATTGCTAACTAAGAGATGTCTCCCACAATTAGCACTGCAGCAGCTAGATCTCTATTCCTATCCCTTTAATGGTTACTGTACTACTCACTAACAAAGAAATGGAACTGAATGGAATGGAATGAAGATGGGTTGCAATTGTATTGAATATACATGGAATCAATGGTACACTTTCACAAATGTTATTTATACGACTTACACTTACAGTGTATATTATAAAAGTATGATAACATACCTATCCTTAGGCTCTAATTTCCAACATATGTCTGTAGTGAGGTCATTGTTCTTTTGATCATAAACTTATCTGTATTCTGAAATAAAAATTATTTCAATGACTTGCAATTTTGACTTGGTGGAAAATGATTGGACATTAAAAATTCACACGGCAGTAAAAATGCTTGTTGTTGTCTATAAAGATTAGCTAGACACTACAGAAGGCATATTTGAATTACTGCTTTTGTAATATAGAATAAATCTTTTTTCAAAAAGCTTTATGATTTTTGAAGATGTGTGTATCAACAAAATGTATATCTCAATGATTTACATATCTATTTGTTTTATGCTTTCAAGTTGCATAGTTTCATAATGGCTGTGATCCAAAATGTCAATTATAATTTTTTTTTAGACATGAGGGACGTGAATGTCTCTACACATACAAATCATATTGTAAAATCCTATTCCTTTCTGAGCTACAACACTGTTCATGATAAGTGATGTTACAGAATTCAATATATTCAGATAGTTTTAAGGGAAAAAAAATAAACTGAAGGGAAAGTCAAACTCAAAAAAACTCAATTGGCTTAGTACTTTGCAAGGCATGCAGTTGATTCTATCACAGCTCTAATACCCAATGCCGGATAATATACAAATTAGTCGCGAATACCTGCTTCCAGAATTTAATGCCACTTTTCCATCTGTAGCTCCATACCGTGCGTTGTCTGACACGAAAGAGTTGCTAGCGACGCTACTAATACTAAAAATTTGCCTAGTATTCAGAGATAAGAATAATAATAATTTGCAACCTAACCTAACTCTATGCTGTTTTAAAATGACAGTTCAATTGTACTTTAAGTACATTTATATACCTTTCATGCCCAAACAAATAATATTCATTAAGTATTGATAAATATTACCTACGTCACTCCGCTTACGATGATCATGCAGAGTAGAGATACTTGTGAACACTAAACAATTTATAGACTTATCATCCAGGCTTGTCTTGAATTAGCCCGCGAAGTACGAACTTCCTGTTTTTGGCACCAAATTTTTGTAATTTATACTGTCATTACTGTCGCTTCATGTATTGTTATATGGCTACTAACGTATGCCTTTGGTTTATGTCTAAATTTATTTATATTCCGCATATGTAGATCCCGGTCGGTACATGATAAGGTCGTGGATAGAGTGCAATATCCCTCATTAGGACAGACTTAGGCCTGACACTGAACTCATACATGCTGATGATGACAATGATGATGATGATGTAAAAAAGCAGTCGCTAGCAAAATATTTTTTAAAATATATTTGTTCTGTACTCAAAATATTTTTTTATGTAGTTGTGAAGTAATCTATGGCACAGACAACAAAACTCATTTTTAAGAGTTTTTGATTGTATCGAAATGTTGTATCGTGTTATATTAAGAGAAAATATACGATAATATTAAGGGTGAGTAATTTTCAAATATACCAGAACGAAGAACACAAATTGATCAGCAACTACTAATTAAGTTATTTTAACGAAATTTCAATGTGATGATTGCTTATTAAAAACCTCACATCACGCCCGTAATCCCCGAAGAGGTAGGCAGGGGAATGTAAAACACTCCAACGTTTCCACCAGTTACGTTTATTGTTTATTAAAATGGTCAAGATATAGGGTTTTTACGTAAGGAAAATTTCGCATTCCCACGAGAGGGTTGACAAAAGAGCAAAAAACGTCAGTGTATAATATTTAAATATGTATAGGCTGGATTTTCCACGGGACGCGACGTATAGTGGGAACTATGCGTCATAGTAACAATATGTCTTGTACCATTAGACTATCTCTTAGCGAGTTGTAAATGATGGCGAATAAATTATAATTAAAAAAAAATACGTCGCATAAATAATAATTCTTATTTTCGATTGCATCCAGGAAGCTTTATTACGTTCTATGCAAAATGTCTGTTGTGTTAGATTTGTGTTTACTCGTCATAGTTACGCGATACGGCGACAACGAAAAACTTTTTTTACTAGTGGTCCTGTATAAATAAAATTAGGGTCGATACACACTCATTGCTTCACAATCATATATAATAATATTCCTAAGTGTGTAGGTATTTTGGATTAAGACACATGTACACGAACTGTCATTAAACGTTGTTTCCCTCGTTCCGCCACCGTCACCGAGTCACAACCAGTTGTTTGGACGGTGGCACTGGCTTTAGGAAAGCATTAGGAAGCCATGCACTAAATACCGATTGCCACACGCCAGCCAATGTAACACTTTAACAGTTCAGTAACGTTGGCACTTTCACACCTCTAGCGATGACCAACGGATAGATAGATACAACGGGCTTTATATTTCTGTGACGCGTCATTTTTGGTGACACAGTTCGTTGGGATGCGTTGGTTCACCAGCAAAGATATATAAAGGTTGGTTTACATGTGAAACCTTGCTCGCGTTAGTGTTATTTAGATTGGACACATCGCAGTGCACCGTGTTCTCGATAATTCTGCGCGATATGAACAAGCTATACCTATACTGATTTAGTGATATGCGTTAATTTTCTCTCATATCCTATTGGTTGATTGGTCGCTGACTCTGACTGCTGTTCTGGAGGCTATCGGTGATATAGTATTTGCGTGATTAATACGATGAGTGGACAAATTACCATAAGCCTAATTTTGCCTAATGTGAGTAACACTAAAATATTTTTATATAAGGTAAAGAGACTTTCCGTAATGGGGGAAGGGATAGAATGTATTCCCCGTCCCCATGCCGGGATACCGGGGTGTGCATTATGGACAAAAACCCCTGTAACGGGGCTTAGGTCCAACATTGGACTTGATAATGATGATAAAAGATAGTTTAGCAAATTATCATTTCATATCAAGTAAAACACATATATATCCCGTCACAAAACTGCCCCGTGTGAGAAGGGCTTTCCTCCCACGTAAATATACGAATGCTGCGCTCTGTGATAATAAAAATAATAATACACAGTCACAAACTAAATAATACCAGTGCTGACCTACACTGACTTATTATCGTCAGAGACAACTTCTTACAACGTTCTTACAAGGTATGTAGTCGTTAGCGGGGACAAAGATGAAATGAATGATACGACTTCGAATATTTCCACCGATTTACATCTCGGTTAACCGTACAGCGTATTATAACAAATGATCATACGTTACGTTACAAACTCTATTGATGTCTATCTATTAACACAATTATGAAAATAACCTCCGTATTGGGAGTAGAATGAAAAACCCAAAACTCTGCCCTCATTCGTGAACGTGATTTCTTTGTCGCATTCGAGTTTGGATAACACTTTTAGTGGCGAAACGTGGGAGTGTACTACCCTCCTTCGCCTGCCTCTTCCGGGATACAGGTCTGATGGTTACGTTTAAATAAATATTTATAGACACGTATTTCGTAAAGTAACATTCATAAATCGATTGAGTAATGATCGCCGATGTATAATGGACATTTGTAACACCAATGAGTTTCTGGATTTGTAATAGAGCACTTTTTTCTTCAAGAGCCCAGTACTCATATACTTAATCGGAAAGATATCTCGTCGCAAAGAACCAGTAAGTATCAGTACCGATGCTATTCAGTGTTTAAATACGCATAGTATGTATGTATTATTACAACGGATATATCCGTCTATTCCCATTCAGAGACATGTACGCACTCACTTTTATATGTTGTCTCAAAGATATTCCTTAGAGTGTGCCTATGGAATGTGGAGGATTTAAATGAAAGATATTTTTGAGTTATTGAGATCTTTGTCAACTGACACGTACATTACTAAAGGCAATGCCTATGCACGCAACTGTACGTGCGCTGTAGTACACTCCCACGCTTCACCAGTTACGTTCACGTCCCACCATGGAATAGGGGATGAGACTATTACCATACACAGGGCATATGTTTAGAATCCGAGCTACAACTGGGTAATGCGTAGTTTCTCGGTTCGCTCGTTCGCACAGAAGTCGTACGGGTGTATACAATGAAATGATGTCCTCTAATGCATTATACCGTTGGAATCATTGTTTCCTACAGGTCGCAATGAATATCCCGTGCCATATAACATGACTACTGTACAATAGACAAGAATACATTAGCGAAAAATTGTTAAAGTTGTGTAGTCTGACTTATTCCTTACTTCAATCGATGATTTACTTCCGTCAATAATGATTGGCAACAGCGTCATTTCATAGTCCAAATAAAACTAGTGAATAGTGAGAGTATACTACACTGCTCTGTCAACCCACCCCTTTCTGGGATATATAGGGGTGATGTTATATTATATACGTCCAAGAACGCTAAAACATTTGCACTTTGTACGTTTCAATACGGCAATGTCTGTCATATTTATTTTTAAGACGGAAATAAACGTCACCGCTCTATAATAGAACAAGACGCCGTACATCTGCACTTGCGGACACTCGAATAGTAAGCGACATGTGGCTGCCATTGGGTACCATATGCCCGTTTACGGTTGTCAAACCTTGATTACTCTGGACAATGTTCGTTTTTTCCATACGTTGACTTTCGTTGTTCTCATTTCCCAATCGAATTGTCTTAAGTCTCTTTTCTCTTGAAACGTGGCGTTGTCCTGTAATCTGGTCTCGTTTCTCCATGTCGTCCGTCGGGTTGACAGCAACACTAGAGGAATGTCGACAAAACGAAACAGCTTGTCAGCAATATGCCATCTTACAATGAACATCTTACGTTATATTATATAGTCTCATTTAATTCATCATTCCAAAAATGCATAGACTAATAAGCATAGAAATTTAAATTTCCACTTATGACACGTATAAAGTTTTAAAGGTTTTTTTCTAAGTGTACCCACCCACACACATGAAAAAATTAAAAATATCGAGATACGGGAGACTTAGTTGTGTGCGCTTGTTCACACTATGAATTATATTATTGAATAAATAACGGGAAAGTGCAAAGCGTCCTTGGTTTATTGGTAGCTATTATAAGGACTTGTCCGCAGTATAAGGCGAGCGCGGCAGCGAGAGCGGACGCGATTTATCTATCATAATTGTATGTGTTGGCGTTCGTAGGAAGGCACAGAGGACGCGGGAAGCGATGGCTTTTGGCGTATTTGTGAGATGTACTGTAATGGTCCTCTGCTGTTTTCTAGCCTTACCATGTACGAACAGCAACAGAAACCAAAAATCCTCTTGTGTCTTCGCCCGCTTTTGTGACAGATCATTAATTATGCAAATTTAGTGACAGATACACTAAGACCCCTTTTTTTCCTTTGTAGCAACTAATTTAGACGTAAATTGGTTATTCGATACCAATTAACTTTTCATCAATAGGGCAATCTTTATTTTTTTTATTTATTTTATAAAATCCCCAGCTCTCTTTAATTCTACGTTCACATTTATCTTAAAACTATACATATAGCCAATTATGGATTTACTTTTTATAAAAGTCACGTTTATTAATAGGTAATACAAACTCTCCCGTCATCTAAAAACATTATAATTAATTGAATATCTCCTTATGGGATACAAAATACTACTGAGGTTATTCTACTCCTTACATCGTTATCAATTCTCTTTACATTATCACAATTATCTTTACATCGTCATCAACTCTCTTCACATTATCATAATTTCTCTTATTGTTCCAGTAATAGTTCCAACACATACCCTAGCTGTTGTATTAACAAACGTAGGTAAAGTGTTTACACCACATATTTGATATTTGGTTTTAACTAAGCTTTTATTAATCAATTGCTTTTTAGTACAAAGTTGATACAAATTAGTCACCAACATGTATTGACAGCAAATGATAACTCAAAATGTCTTTTAAATCTGGCCACTTATTGCTTGAAAACCAATATTCTAACATATAAATGATTCTATAATAGCATTTATAAGTGGCCGTTCGCGACGTCCTCAATATTGTTATGGATTCAATGAATTATATAGTGGCGATGAAACCGATCGAACTGTAATATGCGTTTTAGCGCCCTTGCATAGGAACAATGTCGAGGTACGCTGCTTCGAATAACACTCAAGCTAGAAACGGGTTATATTAGAGGGTAACTTTCATATATTTTCCTTCACCTTAATATCCTGCTTTGTTTGTGCACTTTTACTTTGCACGGATACGGGTCTCCTCTCAGTATCAGAATGATCAAGGCCATAGCCTACCATGACGCTAGCCAAGCACGCGTTAGCAGACTTCACACGTCTCAGACAACATTATGGACAAACTTATGTGCAGGCTTCCTCACGATGTTCACTCTTGTCTAAACAGCCAGTGACATTAAATCTTAAAACGCCCATTTTTTCCATAGGGAACCGCGCGTCAGAATTCGAACTCACACATAACAAAGTGGAAAGCAAAATTCTAAATCGCAAAGCTATCTGTGCTAATTTGTACAATGTAAGTTTTATTGTACATTACTTTACGAAAAATATTCATAAATCCTGCCAATAGTGCAGATTACAGGCAATTTTCGCTTATCGTATCATATCTTTAGATAACGACTACATGAAACGGTTAGTTCCACTCAAAATACTCTTATGTATTCATAGATACAGAGATTACGACCCTTGTCATTTCGAAGTTCTCGATACAAACTGGATACTTCAACCTCCTTCGTTCTTCTCTAACGAAGGTCTGATCGTTCGCCGCCACCTTCATTCGGTGAAGCTACGAAGACCAATGGATTTAACAAAGGAGACTCAAAGACAATACTATGGCAGCTGTACAATCAAACATCGAATGACGCTCAACGTGAAATACGAAGCACGTGCGCCGAGGTGTTGGTTATTTTATCGTTAAACCACGTTTTCTGCACAGGATCACGTTGCACCCAAGCTAACGGACTCATTGACCTTGTTTCCCCACGGACATACTTATTCGCGAATTTATCGCATTTTCTAATCTGAGGTCGTGTTCAAATTGTGTCGCAAATTGGTTAAGGTCGTCACATACGGAACTTATATATTTTATAGTAAGGCATATTACGATATATTTTTGTATAGTAATGCTCGAGTGATCGCACGCTTATCGCATTATATTCACGTAGGTATAATATATTTCGTCATTAAAATATATGGACAGATATAGCTAGACATACATATAGATATACATTATAGTACAGCCATCGTCTGTGATAGTTTGCTGTAATATATATTGTAGCACAATATATTATAACTCCATTTGTGAAGAGTTTTATGCGCTCGCAACAGCGACACGTTACTAGGCTATTTTGTTAGATTTCTTCTGAATTAGAATAACAGGTCTTATGGGACGGATACTGTGTGATGGGGAGGCAGGAGACGGGAGAGGTGAATGAAATAAAAAGCACATCACGTTTGTGAAAACAGAGATTTTAGGAACTCGGTGTTTTCTGCCTACCTCGTAACATGGCGTGGTTATATGACAACAGCCTGGATTAGATTACCACAGCGACGTCCTTACCTATTGACCTATTAAAGATTTTCGCCCTACCAGCGACTCGCTGCTACACTAAAGATATTGCAAGTACTGATGGGTCGAGCTCCCGCTTCAGACACGGAAGCGCTGTGTTTAAATTATTGTTTTCATGATATAATTAGTTGATTATGAATTAAACAGCTATAAATTTTTAATATTAATAATACCAATTAATACATAGTAACATCACGTCTATAATCCCCGAAGAGGTAGGCAGAGGACTGTGGAACACTCCCACGTTTCACCAGTTACTTTTACGTCCCAGTTACTTTTACGTCCCAGTTACTTTTACGTCCCAGTTACTTTTACGTCCCAGTTCCTTTAACGCCCCAGTTACTTTTACGTCCCAGTTACTTTCACGTCCCACCAATTAATACAGAAGTATAAATAAATACAGCTCTAAAAACATTGGTATGTCAAAGTCCATAGCAGTGCTCATTTACTACGCAAATAATAGTTTTTTATACCAAAGTGGAATTTTCTAGACGTATAAAAAATACATATAGGTAAATACTTAAGCTTATGTTAAAAATAAATATAGCAGATCTGCTGATGATGTTTTTAAAAGAAAATTCGGACTAAAATTATATATTGTCACATGCCTCTTACACAATATTGGTATATTATGTACATATATACTAATAGTTTTTTTATATATCATATCTTTACGAAAAAGAAATAGTTTTGGCCTGATGAGGGTGACATCCATAGTAGCCAGTAATTAGTGTTGATTTGTTCTGCAAATGTTACATCTTTTACGATAATGAGAGAAACATTGGTTTGGATTAAATTTTTAAAAATTACATTATTCCGTATAAGTTTTTATCTATTATTTAATACTGCCTCACTGGACGTGTTACTTGCACTACTAAATTGTCTAATTTAGGTTTTTTTAGTAGTTGCTCGGAGTCTGGCTATGTGCCTGGTATATGGCAATAGGCTCACCACCTATTCCATAGTGGGACGTAAACGTAACAGGTGAAACGTGGGAGTGTGCTACATTCCTCCGCTTACCTCTTGACATGGGGGTGACATGCGTGATGTTAGGTTATTATTTAAAAATTTTAACTAAATAATAAAACTGGATCCCCCTCCAACAACCGATCTCTTATATACAATACAACTGCCTTCAGCATCTCTTGCACGCTCCATCTACTCATACAGTAAAATGTACTGCTCTCTTGTAAAAAAAAAACATTCTATTAAAGTAAAAAAGTTGCTATTCTGTTAAAGTAACAAGAAGATTGTACCTATTTCTCTTCTCGAGGAATGAACAGTCCAATTGTCAATTGAACCACTGTCGGGTAGTTATTTTGTGAAATAAATGTATCTACCGCTGTTCGTTTCTTCTGTTTCTGTTGACGACCCCGGCCAAGAGTCTTAAAACTTTGACCTTAACTTATCTCACTTTGTAATGGAGATATAGGAATATACAAGACTAAAATTATTAATGCCACAACATAATGCTTATCTTTTCCCGTAATGGTGGATAGAGGGATGTAATGCCCTCCCACGATTGATCACTTAGGGTGGGTGCACCAGTGCCACACCAGGCACCAGTAGTACACCATTTCCAACTTCACATCAAAATATTAACCATCTGTCGAACTTCTCGCAACTTTTTTTACGTTT
>DWFO01004734.1:0-11110 GCA_018246595.1 Mimoniades nurscia nurscia
CCGTCTCGGATTCGAATGGATGCGTACATATCGAAGCACGATATTCTATTCGTGTTCTATATTATGGTTCATTTCATTTATTACTATATTATTATGAATTTTATTACTTCGTAAACTAAGATCAAGCCTGCGAGGACAGAGATATTTGTACTCATTGCCTTTCGCCTACCCCGCAAGGGACCAAACGTGACGGTATGGCAGTAATTATTATATTTGCTTTTTTTAAACTGCAAACTGAACAATTCATACGAGAGGGTTGGTCGTACTTGGTATAACGTTATGTATTAATATCAAATAAGCTAAGAAAGATCAAATTATAAATAAAACAAGACTTACGCCATATATCGTCATTTTTAAGCATCGATAATGAGAAAAAGCTAGAAAGAACGCAGAAAACAAAGAATTGTTATTTCCTCTTTATTAAATTATTATAAGGCCTATTTTATATCAATATTAGGAGTTAATTCTGTCACGCCAATAATAGACCTATCCATCATGATAACGCTAATAGGTACACGAGAAACGAATTAGCTACGATTAAGATAAGCTGTTTCGATTAACCCGATGTTTAAGTACAGATTGCAGAGGCATTACAAATTTTTGCCACTAAGCAGCAGTTCCTTGCATTCATGTGCTCAGTGAACTTCGATAACAGAAGTTTCAATGTTACCTTCAGTTGATGACAATTTGAACTGATTTCAGGTAGAATTGTAGATGAACTGATTTCAGGTAAAATTCGGACACATACGTTATACATAACAACTACGTTGCCAATATCAAGGTGAAAAACCAATTTTTTTTTTCGATCCTTTTATCTTTTGACTCCTGGACCACGGCTTTCCTCTCCGAATGACAGGGTTAAAGCCATCGTCTATTCTACTCAATATCAGAGAGAAAACATTGAAATTTACTATGTTAGTTAGCCGTATGAATGTGCTCGAAAAAAGAGTTTAGATTTCATTAAAACAATGTCAATAAACACCTCTTATGGCAGTTATATCCCGCCAACATTCGATTTTAACTGAGCTCTGCCAAATCGTTTTAAGAGAGATTACCTAAAAAGTGCATTAATATCGCGGTGACTTCCATACATTATGTAAAAAATTGCGTACCGCGGCCGGACCATTTATCTCTCACGTAAGTAATTATAAATAATTTTCACCTGCGTTACATAAAACGATTGTTACGTAAACATGTAAAACCATTGAAAGTGTGATTTCTAAGAAACTTGGAAATGAAAGTGTAACACAATAGCTCCACGCTCTCTGATTCGGTGTGTGTTTGGTGAATTGGATGAATGTTATCAACGATCAGAAAATACATAATAATCATAAAGATATTGGTACGTCCTTACAGACGGCCATCTGATCCCAAACGAAATGGATAGAACCTGTACTATGACAAACAGACAATTCATAAACATACAACAAATATGAAAAATATATCATACGGAGAACAAACTTTTTTGACCTCTTCAACATGTATTTCATTTTTAAAAACTATAATTAAAAACAAAACAATTTGGGAGGAATAACCAAAAGTAATCAAAAAGACAATGAATGACAACGTGTAAACGTGACAATATTTATATGGCTATTTCATTAAGACGATTTAATAATAAATTGAATAAACCTACGAGAAATAATAAAGACGCTAAGTCGGATAACCACAGTGATAACAACATTTTGAACGTGTCCAAACTTGTAGTGAAACGCAGGAACTTGACTGATATGGGTCAATACTGTGGGGATCGTGATTAGGAAGTGTCGCAAAACAATATTGGAATTGCTCAAGTTTTAGAAACGAAAAATGAGGTTTAATAATACTGAACTGAAAAAACTATAACTTTAAATCAACGTCCATCGCGGACGGATATACCTACATATGTATAATGTATGTATGAACGTCCCGATGAATTAAGTGGCGAAACACAATATTCTCACGGAAATCCCTCTATTGTAGCCCTGGACTGGATGGCTGGCAGCCCCTTAAATTGAATGGATATATAGCTATCTCGTTTCTACTCGCCATCGCACCCCATGCTATCGTGGGATAATTAAATATTTATGTCATCGCAGACGGCACGAAACATTATAGATATACATCAAGTAATTAAGAATTAAGACAGCTCATTGTTCAAATTATAATTAGATATAATAAAGCTTAATTGTTGTTTCTGTACAATCATTATAATCAAATTAATCAACAATGTCAATTGCTTGAAAGTAAAAGCAGGAAATATATGTACAAACAATAGCCTATTTATACCATAAATTAAGTTAAATAACATTAACATATATTTAACATACCTTTTTATTAATAAAGATCCTACAATCTCAGAGACATCCCAGCAAATAATGTAAACACTATCACGAACTAAGTTAAATAAAAGATACTGGCACTAATAAAACCGTTAACGTTAACCGTTCGACGATAAAAAAATACACAACGGATGGTAGAACACTGAATCACAATCACTAATTTAAATGCGGTTGTATACAATTGAATATAAGAAAACAGATAACACTACATTATAAATCATAGACAAAGCTCGAACACGAAAAGCTTTTTCCGAACGAGCGACGTACAATTCCCTCGACGTCTGAATTGAGACTGCATCAGTCAGGGGCTTGTCGAGGGTCGGAGCGGGGGGAGCGCAGTAGGGGGCGCGCACGTCGAGCGCTCCGAGGCGTCGAACTAGCCTTGTGTCACACTCTGATATGATTACCAATGTATACAACGCTGATGATATTAGAATGAAGTGACGCGACTTTCCAAAGGGAAACGCCCGCATGAACGAAGCAATTTGAGAACGGTATTCAAATTTAAAACATAGCACTTTTATGTAACGAATGTCAAAATAAACAACAGTACAAAAAGAGGCGTACCTTTCACATTTACAAATTGCAATGACACTAACGGCCGTCCATATGTCCAAATAACCATTTAGGGATTGGAATGAAGAAGAAAAAGATAAAGCGTGTATTGACAATGTCTCTAACAACAATAAACAACGGGGCAAGGGATCGAAATGAGCGAGAAACAAAATCCTCGGAGCATAACAAGAGCGAGGGTCGGTGAAGATAGAGCTACTAGAATGGTCAGATAACATTATGCATAATGTTCAAGTCTGACGAATTCAATACCACCCCAAATATGTATATTTAAGTAAGTATGGAGTTAATCAGCGGACAAATAAAATTATTCAGTTTTATATGATTGTTGAAATATCATGAAACTATTATTAGCCGTCTGGTTTATTTCTATGTCAAGAATAATTTAATTGAGAAAAAATATCATTGTGCGTTTTCATGTCAAAAACTATGTGTGCTTTAAGAGTTTTAAAACAAAAAAAAGTAACTTCACGCCTGTAATCCCCGAAGAGGTAGGCAGAGGAATGTAGAACATTCCCGCTTAACACCTTAAAAGAACGTAAAACGCAGCAACATGCCTGTAATCCTCGAAAAGGTGGACAAAGAAGTGAACTGCCCTCCCACGTTTCACCAGTTACGTTTACGTTCCATCCCGTAATAGGTGGTGCGCTTGCTGCCATACACCAGACACAAATCCAGACTCCAAACCACTACTAGAATCTAGTTTAAGTAGAAGTAGAACACCTCAGTGATGTTCAAAATTTTCTGTAAAGCGTGTGAATTGTGAAGTTCAATAATACTCACATGATCAGCGTATCAGATCAAACTGACTTTAAGCCTTTTCTTAATAATAGGTTTGAAGCAGGTTGATGACGCTAGATGTATTAATTAGTTTCAACAATGTACAAAATGTAACACATCTTTGGTAACACGCGAAATCGCTATTATGTAACACCGTAAACATACGATATCCGCGCGACTTAATAAGCGTACAATTCTTGACGGATGGTGAAGAGATGATATCTCTCGCACTGCCGTCCCTCCCATGACTCGTGCCAAAGTAAACAAAAACAAAAGGCGACTGTTTCGTTACGAGTTACGTAATTAAGAAGCACATGGTTCGCATTTCGAATAGCTGGGTGGTATCGAAATAGATGATATTTTATTTATACCTACAAAATGTGGCGATTTGGAAGGAAAGGTGGGTCAGTTATATTTTTGTTACAAAATAATTATTTTTTGTCGATTAACTGGAGTAGAGTCGACAAATTTGGATGTTTAACAAACATATATACAATACATAATACATTTAAGTATTACTATACTACGACTACTATAGTACTAATACAATAGGTAATACAATTTACATGTATTGGAAACCCATCGTAAATCTACAGTTGTATGACTAATAAATATACAGAAAAGTAAAAAAAGTAACTCCACGCCAGTAATCTCCGAAGAGGTAGACACAGGAGTGCAGTACACTTGCAATAAAAATACAGATTTTGGTTAATTAACGATTAGATAAAACTAAAAGTTCATTTTTACAGAAATTTTACAAATCTTAAAATTTTCTTTATCGCAAATATAAAAACATTTAGAACTCATAACATACTTTCGTTACCATTTATTTCACGTACACGGAGAGAAATGCAATTTATATTTATAATACCATTCATTCTATTACACTTTCGAGTGTCATAAGTTGTATTTATAATGAATTTTAATTTGAATATTATTTATTAAATATTTTGCGTGAAGACATTAAGTTTACTTCAATTACTCAATTCTGCCTTACCGGGGCTGGTAGCATACGGAATAAACAGTGCCCTTGTATGTACAATGTTTTATTAACTATTGTTCTCTATTCTGTACGTACGTTAAAATGTAGTAATTCAGAAATGAATCGCTATTTCCAAAATGAATCATTCCAATTTATAGCACGCAGATGGAATATTAAATGTGTTGGTTATTTTACGCCCAACGCGAGAATACCAATAGTCGATATTGTAGTTTGAAAACATATTATGAACCTATCTCTTGGCAAGGATAATGAAATTTAACAAAATTTTAATTTTACCGGGGTTCTAAGTAGTTGGTGATACTTTGCATGAGCATAAAACGTAAGAGAATATTCAAATACGTAGGACACTAAGGTAACACCCTTTTGTACAAAATGTATCATAAAAACCACAATCCAATTATAAATCCAGCAAAATTTTGTTTTTGTGAACCCATTGGTACAAATTTATAAAAGTATCGAAAAGTTCAAGCAGCGAGTCGGATTGGAAATGACTTTTCAGCCCACATGTATGAAGTATTGAGTAATAAACTAAAACTAGCTTGATACTGAGTCATTTTCAATTAAAATAAGGTTTGTTTAAATTCTGAAACTTATTACTAATTCTCTCGTTGTCTATGGAAAATGTCGTCGTCTATGCAAAATGGCTAAATGGTTACCACGATAGAGTGGAGATTTTTTTTCCTTCATTGTTTTGATATCATGTTCAAGGTATAATAAGACAAGGTACAGGAGAAAGTAATACACAAGACGTAAACACGATTCAACTTTTGGCATTTGTCATTATTCTATTGCGTAGCGTATAGAACAGAGTATTGAATGTTACGACACAATAATTATTTTTCCATAATGTAAGGCTCTTTTAATATCGATTAGCTAACATTGTAAGTTAATTCAAAAGCATATTATACAAAAACTTACACAAATAACATATATAAATACACTTAACGATGTAGATGAAAATAGGTGACAAAAACCATGAAAGACAAAACACGTAAATCATTCAACGATATTGAGTTATAGTCATTAGAGAAACTGACGTAGATGGAATGAAGCTGAAACTGCAATAAATTAGTTAAAGTCACAGTTTAATGTCGGGTAGGGGAGGCATGCTCTTTATTACCATTTTGTGAACAGAGAAGAGAACCTATCTCTCTTTTTGGGATAAAATCGTACTGATAAGTCAATGTAAATTTGGAAGCCATTTAAATCATGTCAGGTGAGATAAATTTTGCAATTTTGTCACCTTAACATAAGGTTAAACAATAGGTATGTTACCGTGGATGCAGGAGTAGCTTACAATACTTCGTTGAATTCATATAATTTTCGTCGAATAAAAATCACCTTAATACGGATCGTGACTGTAGTTATTGCGGAAGCGTGTACTTAATGAACACTGTGAAGTGTACGACCACGATGAGGCTCGTTCAATTTATTCCTTGTTCATGGTTAATGGATAATAGCAAGCAATATGACGAACATATGAAGAAATTGATAGCACTTAACGAGAACAAATGGCAAACCATGCTGTGCTATTCCCCTCGTATCGAAACTGAGGCAATAAAAGTATAAGGCCCCGCCCTGTCACTACAAACGTGCCGATGTTGGTCCGAATTCGCAAGATGTGTTTCCAAGCGACACTTTGAAAGAAAACATAAAGGATATTTATTGTCAATCGGCGTGTGCGGCTGAACCTTTTAGCTCTGCCGATCTAGCATGTGTTCTGTCAATTATTGCCTTGTTGGTCATTGTTCCGGACAGTGGGATGTCCAATTCTATTCAAAATTCTTGAGTAACTGGCTATATTGGACATTTTCAGAACATTAAAATAATTCTTAGTGCAAATTGAAATTTCAAAGTAAATGTGCTAAAAGATATTTGGAAATTTTATTGCGATTATACTGTTGTTGCACCCATTTTAAATCATATTTGTGCAATCAATTCGTTACCGCGATCCCAGGACATCCACTTATGTAGTCGCTTTATTAAATTAACCAGAAACTCGTTGGGTGCCGAAACAGCAAGTGGAAAGTGAACCGTTGAGTCAGTTAAGCTTATAATTTAGCAATTTAAATCAACATAACTTGTTCCCGACTACAATCACTTCATGTTGCTAGTCAATTAACAAATTACGACGCGAATGGATTAAGTTATCGAGTCTAATTAATACTCCGACCGGTTAAAATATGCGACCGATCAGGCAGTTCCTTGGATCCATGATATGGATTACTTCACCATTGATTTCGGTACTTGAACTAAACGACATTAACTAACAATTTATTAGAACATTTTAATAGCCAGCTATTCGATAGCAATAGCAACATATTATTAGATGTCATATACACTAGACTCTTTTGTATTACCGCTAAGAATTATACGAGACTGGATACAATTCAGGATACAATATTAATATTACGTAACGAGAACATACATTGGTTGTTTATAACCTTTTAAGTCTGTCGAAGAAACTGCTGGAGGTTATAAGTTTTAGCGAAAGCTTGTCGAGATGAACTTTTTTTCTACAAAACATCCGTATCGGCGTGGCGTTGTCGTGACGTCCTTTTGTGATGAAGCCAAGCGTAGTACAATCCCTGTCTATGAGGACGCTAAGGTGTCGTAAGAGGCTACTAAACCTGACGCCTATCGCGTTGTACAATCTATAGCGTGTTTTGTTCATACGTTTCACATAACAGCAGCTGATGCGAATATATTCGAATATAACTGATAAGTAATTTTAAAAGATATTTAAGATACTACATACATTATCTTTTGATAAGTAAATAGCAGTTCTAGTCAACTCTCCGTGGCAGCGACAGGTCAATGAAATGTATCCAATACTGAACTTTTGCTTGGAATAGCTACTTAACATTAGCGGGCATATAATTAGGTTTAGGTTTAAAGGTTTAAAGAACTTTATTCTCATAAAAAACATTGCAATTTTACTTATAATGAGATACATTATAATTACTATATAATTAGATACCATTGTCTCTGGGCTGCTATGATACATCCTCTCGACCTTCCTCATTCACAGATCAGTAACTACTCGTATGATGTAATATGGTAATTTCATATGAAAATTTTTCATTATACTAGTGAAAAAAATTAAATCAGATTGTCCTTGATGTCAATAATCAAAAATGTATTGAACTTGTGTGTAATAAAAACAGAAAAATGAAATTAGCATGTCTTTTCGTGGATGTTGCAATTGTTTTAGACTCCAAATGATTATATGTATAACATAATGAACTCACGAGTGAAATTTGTTCATATAGTTCGTTTGAGCAGATCACTTCTTTTATTTACTTGTAAAATAAACAAAGAAGTCGTACTACGTACATAGAAATATGTACCTATATTATATAAAGATCAAATCAGAACTTGGGACGGTCTTGAGCATTCACGACATACATAAGTAAAAAGTAAAGTAACTTCACGCCTGTAATCCCCGAAGAGGCAGGCAGAGGAATGCAGAACATTCCCACGTTTCACCGGTTACGTTTACGTCCCACTATGGAATAGGTGGTGAGCCTGTTGCCATGCATCAGGCACATATCCAGACTCCGAACCACTACTAGAAAATCTAAATTAGAAAATTTTGTAGTGTTCGACCCGGGAATCAAACACGAGACCTCCCGATCGGCAGTCGCACTTGCAACCAACACGACCAACAAGGCAGTCAATCAATAAAGATGAACACAAATATTGCACCGACATTATTGTATTGCACTGTAGTCTCCATAAAATTATATATATATAAATTAAATTAAGTGTCGGCTTAACTTAGGCCCGCCTCGTTTCGGACCTACAGAGGTGCTTGTCCATGAGATTCAGCGGATTGTTGCTCTCGGCGGGGACAGCCTGTTGCAAAAAGGCATATTAGGGGTGCAACTACCGCCGTATCAGCCCTATCACTGATACGGGGCCCCCGGGCTACAGAGGCCCGTAACGTTTGTAAGCAAATATTAGTAACAAAATTGTCATACGTGCCTATAGAGTTTTCATGTCAGAAATGACAAAAGTAAAAAAAAGTACTCTGTTTTTCCGGGTTATCTAAACGTGCGCCCAAAAGTTGGCAACATCGGTTATTACTAGGGCGAAGCTATAACATTAATAAATAAATATTTATTTTAATTTAATGCAAGCATGTTTGTTTCTTTTGTAAGAAATCTTCATTTGGGCCCTCCCATCTAATTTTGATACAAGGCCCCTACGTCACTGAGTATGATACAAAACACTTAATATTAAAATCTTAACTTATGCAAGATATTGTCATTTATCATCGAAAAATACTACTGTTTGATGATACTTGCCGCCAATGATCGTATTCACCACGATTTAGCTAGAAGCGAATGCCATAATTAAACAATGGAGTGTAAATAAATAAATAAAAAAAAAACATGATTGAAAAAAAAAATCCCTGGTCTCTTAGTCCTAATAAAAAACATAACTACAAAAAATATAGTTCTTAAACGTAGTAGATACATATGCGTGTATATTCTTTGAATATTTCACGAGGATGAGATTTTATAGTACGGGAGACTTTGGGGTATCCCATGGAGAGTTCGGGTTGAATATTAAAAGATGTATAAGCAATTCCACACCGCATGATCCTTGCATTTTTCAAAAACTCCCTTTGCCCGATTCATGAAAGATTTGCTAGCACCGAAAAGCAATAAGAAAAAATATAGGTCAATTTTTGTTCTATATTTTGCTCATTAATTTGATTCCTTGAGTTGTGCACATATGAATTTCCAATTCCATATTCGAAATTTCAATTTGGGTTGTGAATTGTAAATTCACTTATAATAACAATAATATTAAAGCTACACAGTTGGAACGTAAGTTCACCGAAATGCAAGTACACAAATGGGTAGACAAGTTACCCATAAAAGGTACTAACAGTACATTACTCATTTATGTACATATCCACGCGTTATAAGATCGAATTCAGATTCCGGTGTCGAAAATGGCCGTCGTCATGTTAGCTATTGACGCTGTATTTGCTAACTCAAAAAATGGCTCTGAACATGTTCCTTTACAACACTACTGTGGTGTGTAGTAAACATGTTTGTATATTATGCCGTCTCCTTAAAAATTAAATAAACCAAAATCGTACCGTATAAATAGCTTTTACATTTAAAAGTTTCCGTATTCCAATTCTACCTTTTTTATTGTTTAATGCGATTAAATTATGGGAATTAATATTTTTCTAAACGGCGTATAAAAATAATTCAAGATATTTTACAAAAGAATAATATTAAAAGGTATTTGGAAAGTGTTATTATTATTATTCTATTTCGCAATAGGCTCGCGTTTGACTGATATATCACGTGCTATAAAGCGAAATGCAGCCTACGAGGCTACGATGTACCTAGTTACGACGCTTACCTAGGTATTGAATTGAAATTGAATTGAAAAATTGAAAGGTAGTATTGAATTATTTTAGCTAATGCTAATCGGTAATAATAGACACCCGTAGAGAGAGTCCCGTACTTATTCCATAAGTAGCAAAATGACAAAATATTCCAACTTGTCGTTCATATCACATTATTGCACACACATGTCATTATTGCACACACGACTATAGAACATATATTTCATATAAAAGTCACAAAGCAGCCCGCAACAGAGAAAGTTTTCGTTCAGTTATCGATTTTTTGCAGACAACAAACTTCTGCGTTTCTCATGTCGTATTATATCGATATTACTATGAACCAAGGACTCCAATAAGAAAACTATTGAATAACAGTCCGTGGCCAATAAAGTCAAATGCTGACTTCCGTTTAAACAGCAGTTTTTAAAAATGGTACAATTGTGTAGTGATGTACTGATCTTGATCTAAACAATGCAATTTGATAATTGAGCAAGAACGCGACCGAACTCGCAATAATTCTTCGATTTCAGTTCTTTCTTTGACAATACAATAGATTATATAGAACAAAAGACATCTGCATATAAATGGCCTCAGATTATCCCGGCATGAATATTCAGAGACGCTAATTATGCGATATCCGGAACTTGAGGTCAAGTTTCCGACGGAAGTTTAGCAATCTTGATCCTTTGAGCTCTTGCAATTTTTGAAATGAACACTTCCTTCAATGTCATGATATGTTGAGACAAGCCGCGCCTAACGTATCTTATTTGAAATACGTTTAAGTATAATATACGACACGTTATAAGAAATGTGACGTACTGCTGTGATAAGCGTCGTTACTTACAAATGCTTTACATAGAAGTTTCTCCTGAATGAAACTAGATGGCGCTGCTTAGGTCCCCCCCTATTCACATACATGTGTTCCTAAAGCTTACCGAGCGTTCTGTGCGATCGATGTCTCTGTAACCGTATCTCCTAGTGACCGTTGCATCGACCCCAGAGCCCGGGCTTCGGCCCGCATCAACACCACGCCCTTTCGGTAGTAAAGGATGCTGGTGT
>DWFO01004735.1:0-11110 GCA_018246595.1 Mimoniades nurscia nurscia
GTAGGCAGAGGAATGCAGAACACTCCCACGTTTCACCGGTTACGTTTACGTCCCACTATGGAATAGGTGGTGAGCCTCTTGCCATGCATCGGGCACTTATCCAGACTCCGAACCACTACTAGAAAATCTAAAGTAGAAAATTTTGTAGTGTTTGACCCGGGAATCGAACTCGGGACCTCCCGATCGGCAGTCACACTTGCAACCAACACGACCAACGAGGCAGTCATATTATTATTAAAAATAGTACCCCAAGAACTGTAATGGTATAATTCCATTCGTAGTTAGAAACGTGATCTTAAATTAAACGTGTCATCAGTATTTCTGGTCATTTAAACAACTATACTATAAACAATAAAATCCAAATCGCTTCAACCGTACCAAGTCCACCTTATGATATGTTAATTCTTACTAAAACAGTCCAAAAATACGGTACTCGCGCTCACATAAAATTCTCATTTAATCCACAAAACATATTGTCATTCTGTACGTAAATATACTAATGAAATGACATGACGCATAATGTTATTTAGCGTAATGAATAAAAAATGAGTCGAGAGTCGAGAGTTTTACGTTTCATCTTTATATTATGACATTTTTTTTTCATGTCACTTTTTTATGTTAAAATTAAATCACATGACCCAACAATAATGTACTTTATTTTTTTTATTATTAAGATGCGGTATGCATACTATATACATACTATATATAACTTATAATTGTTCTAACATGTGTACTTACTTACATTATTTCTGTAGTTTATAATGTTAGCCCGCTTCCTCACGAATGAAAACTTCGAATAGATTTGCAACTTATCAAACTATCCCGAAAGAAAAGAAGCCAATATTGATCTAAGATTTTGTTGTGTCTGTAATTCTATGATTCCAAGTGACGTCATCATCTCAAATGACATACTACAGAATATAATTTTGAAACCAGACACATAAAATAAAATATCATCAAACAAAGTACCCACGACATTTAGTAATTTATATAATAATGGTCCTCACAGTTTTGAATGGCAACATTCCTCTGTAAGTTCGGAACTGGAGATTAGCGCCGGAAGGGTTATAGGGGTTTCGTGAAAGCGTAGAGACACTGTGTCGTATTGTGAACTAGTAAAAGATATAAGATCAATACAATACAATAAGTTTAAATATACACGATGTTACAAAAAGTGATGTTTACATAAAAATCATAATACAACATGTAAAACTTTATCGTTTATGTAACAATTTTCTCCAAGCTAAAAATCTGATTGGCTTCAAAAAATGCTGTTAGAGAAAATATGCATTTTTTAGAAAATAAAAACAGTTTTACGATATGTCCACTTGTAACAGCACATATTATAAAAATGTTAAAGTTTCATGTACTTTTATATGTGAGGCTGATCGTATCATGGCGTGGTCTGCCTAGGCACTGCTACATGCTCTAGCTGCTTATGGGCAGATGCGCAGGCGTCTCGAGCAGCCGTGTTTTCCAATCCCGAACCCGCATATGACAGCATGGACTTATGATTATAGGTACAAATCTTATTATTAACCTTGTGGGCGTAGCGAGGGGGGGGGGGCTTTATTTTCAGCATTAGACTTAAACAAATTCATGATCATGATTCATATGTATTATTATACATATTATTTATAATATTATACATATTATATATAAATCTAATCTACAACAAAAATTGAACTTGGGCATAAAATAAAAACAGTATTGTTACATTTCAAAACAAGTAAAAAAAAATTCAAAATCCAAAAACGAATTCAAAAAATTATCTCGGGATATCTTTAAAAAAACTTATTACGTACAAAAATTTATCAACACTGAATTAATCGTAGTTGGCTAAACTAAAAATTTGTGTGTATAGATAAAAGAACAAAAATCCAATATGCATATTATGTAAACATCAATTTTAATTATACTCTTATTTTAGTATCTTAACAGAGCAATATAATTTTAGGAGAAGCAAATACATATTACCCACATCATAATTATGTCTAGTAAATTGACCATGTCGTCGTCAAACAAGTCACTGGCGTCCGTTTGTCGATCCCGACGGTAAAGATAGCTTTTTAAACTTATTTATCAGCAGGATTCTACCCGAGTGTCTGAAAGCTCCAAGCAGTTATACGGGATTGAATTTTATCTAAATGATTCGAATATAAATTTATGTAGATAAACTTGCTATGTAAAAATATAAATATTTTTGCATAGAAACGAAAATAACTACTCGTCTCCAGTTTATCATCAGCTGTATTGATAAAAAGCCGAACATATCAAACATAATAACTGTTTCACTTCTGTGTAACTTTGACTTCGACATTGTTCTCATAATGATTAAACTATTTGACCCAACATAAGCAAAGGAAGGGATTCGCAGCACTGCCTCAACTGTAATAAAAAATTGAGTCTTGTCTTGAGTCACACATCCATCAAAGATGTTAGTCATACTATCAACTTTTTCATTTACTGTTTCATTTTATACAAGTACTAATTAAACGAATTTCAATGAATGAACTTTATCAACATTTAGAGAACTAAGACTTTAATACCCGCGTCTGTGATGATTTGCCTCTCGTGCTAGTTTATACAGTGGTCTAAAATAATATGAATATTGATTCCACAAGAGAAAGTTCAGGATCGTCATAACATTGGACTCTTCAAGAGAAACTTGTAATTGTTTCTCCTTTAAAAGCCAACAAGGCGTTCACAACTTATTCAGTGTTACCGAGATCCATAAGCATTACAGGCAACTTAAAAATTATATTTTAAAACGCTCATAAAGTAATGTACAAGAGAGGGAAATAAAAGCAGTTGCGTACGCATGAGGAATTTGTTCAAAAGCGGTTAGGATACTTCCAATAATTCGGGAACGATTATTGCCTGTCGTTGGTTGCGTATGGGAAATCTTCAATAGATATCTCCATCTTGTTAGAGTTGAAAGTGTTATGAATTACTTACATGCTTAAACGTCACGGTGCCAACGCGTCACGGAATTATTACACCACAGTAATACAAGGTCTAGAAGTTACTTAAGTACAGCATCATGAGAAAAGCGAAGTAATTTGTTTTAAAAGCAACCCGTATACAAATTTATCAGCAACACAAAATTTCACAAATCTGTTAGCAGCAGCTCCTGTAATCAAGTTGAGTGCTACAGAGCAAGATGCCTCATGAGTAACAATAATAATTGAAAGACGTGAAACGTAATTGTGTATGGGTTAAAAAAGGCATTAAAGAAACTACCAATGAATTGTTAGTTTCATTTTTATGTCAGTATGTGAATTATTAGATTATGACCTATTTCCAGCAATAAAACATGTAATAACTTGCAATAGTATTTTGTTATCCTAATTTCAGTCTTTGACCCCAGTGGCTGTTTTAACGTTGCCGATAAAAGTGGCTAGCTAAGAGAGTTCAATTAGATTGAAGAGTGAATAGATTCCAAGTTTCATTCATAGAACAGCCGCTCGAATTTGTGCTACATTTTTAAATATTTCTGTTACAACGGGTAAGCTTGGTTTTATTTCAACGAAGGACATTGTGACGCCACGATTCTGGTGCGGAGAATAATTTACATAATGGCCATTCCGTTTTGTTGCCAGCGGCTTTTTAACACCTTTTTAATAACATTAGAGCTACGCGACCATTTATGTTGAGTATTCCAGTCGGTCACATACGAAAGGATTGCTTTTGCCAAAGTCACATCACATGTTATGTCAAAAGACATTTTAAAAATTGTCTAGTTTATTAAATATAGCATATATATCCATATACTACTGTGTAATATGTTACTTAATAGGCAAGTACGCATGCTTACATATCTTCATGCCAGTTCCCTTACCTGGTAGGCAGTGAATTGTTTATTTGAATAAAAGCTACAATTCTGTTATTCTATTTTACGTCTTACTCATTTCCATCTTCCTACGAATGATGGGTCAATTTCATAATTTCGATCATAAGTCTTAAGACTTTCTTTCATCCGCTTTGAGAATTGCAATGCAGGTCTATACTGCTTTATAACTTCATATATTAAATACCTTAACTCGCTTTAGAAAACGCTATAAGCATTTAGTCTCCTTGGTCATTTAAAGAAAAAAAAAAAATTAAATTAGAATTTTAAAATATGCAGAATTAGAAATTTAAATAGAACTAGAATTTTAAATAAAATTAAAATTTTTAAATTAATAAATTTTAAAATAGACAAATGAGAATTTTAAAATATGCAGATAGGTTCTTTCAAGATAGGTTATTGACTATTTTCTGTCTTTACTGAAAAAGGTATTGGTTTATACATCCTCTAGTCTTTCCATAGCTTAAGCTATAACCAAAATCTAATACTACACATAGATTTTGAAATCAAAATCGAAATACAAATCAAATCGAATACATAAATTCAAAAACAACATATTACTATTTTTATATCAGGCCTACTTAAAAATAAATCTTTAAGATCTCGACGCTAAGTTAACGACAATTTAAAAGATCTCGATGAATCTCTCGAATTCGTCACTAGTTTAAAAATTATGAGTGTTTCTTTGTGAAAATTGTACGCAACAAAGAAAAGTAAGGCAAACTACAAAAAAGCGATTAAAATTATATAACGTAATTCAGACCGTTTTTCTGTGACTTTATCGGAAGTTACTTTGGACATCGAATAGCTTTCCTTTTTTGTTTTTTTCTATTTCATTACACTATCGATTAATTGTTATTTAAATTTTTATATGCCAAACGAAACCTATATAATTTTATTTAATAGAGTGTGAATTGTAATACTGAAAAACGTAACATCACCCTTGTAATCGCCGTAGAAGTATGTATAAGTATGCTCTAAACTTCCATATTTACCAGTTATTGTAAGACTTTTAGTTTATCAAGTGACCACTCATTTCGGGAGTTCTAGATTCAAATCCTGATTCGAACCATTTTACAGAGTTGTTTTCGTTTTCAAAATAAATATCACTTGATGTACCGAGAGCAAAAAATGTTGTAAGAGGCCCTGCTTGCCTTTAAAATTTCGCCGTAATGTCTTCTCAGGTGACTGAAAAGTACTAAATCACACTCGAACAGCAAGGCAGCTATGGCCTTAAATGAGCAGAGACTAGTTTAGAACAGACAAAGGTAAAAGAGTTAATGACAACAACAAGAATCATTTAAAATAATAATTGGTATGATAATACCAATATCATGTAACAAACGAATAAAACAAATGCACATAAAAACTGTATAAATAAACTTTAATACTTTTAAACCAAACTCTCCATTTTAAGCCGAATTCCGAAAAGTAGTTGCAGGAGATTATTCTTGGCAACTTTGGAAGGATTATATTCGAATTACGCAAGTGGTTCTGAATTGAAAACTCTGTAGCAAAACATTTGAAATTCGAGAAAGTTGCAGTCTAAAAAATTATAGAAATAACGTGTTAAAGTATTAAGATAAATTTAAAAGTCATGTTTCTTTGTAATTTTAGCAACATTATTTCAATATTTCTAGCTGGCAATAAGGGAAATAAGATTTTAATGACATCTAATACAATGATTGTACCTTATTAAAAAGATCGCTGAAAGTTTTCCCCCAGATCTTTTTCTATAGGTCTGACCTTATTATGGCATTTGTAAGGCTGGTGAAATTTATAATCTATGTCAACGTGACTTAAACATTGGTTCTGTGTATCAATATGAAATGTTACGATGAAACTCAAGATTTGAATTTGAAGATTGTACAAATATTCTATAACAAAAAGTAATATGTAACAGATAATATTCCAATAATGAAACAAGTGATAGGTAACCATGCGAATGGTAATAATAATTTTGGGAAATGGGATAAAATTAAGTATTAATTCTTGGAAATCTATGTCCAACAGTGGATATATGTGGATTGGACTATGAGAATGATGGTGGCGGTGGCGGTAATGGTGATGACAATGTTGAACCACATTTTAATGATGTTGACGGTAATGATTCTTTCTTATAGACATTGTAACTTAGTTTTATTTCTGATCATTACATCATCATCGTCATCGTCAGCCTCTTGCCGTCCACGGCTGGACATAGGCCTCCCCTTAGCGCTTATGCCCATGATGCCCATGCTGGGCATGCAGGTTGGGGATCCCAGAGCACAACTTATCACACCGCAGACGCTGCTACTCATAATATATTTAATAATTTGCCTCCTCCGATAATTAAAAATATTTTTGAAAGGATATTAGCACCCGGCCATATGGCACATGGCTGTGACGAGCGCCAAGTGATTTTCCGCAAACTTTCTCGAAGAAACCAACCCTTTGTTGAACCGAATATTGTATGAGCCCGTAAAAGTATCGGGCGGTACGCAAATAAGGGTTCGAACACAATTTTCCACATTTTCTCATACCGTAGGTTAAAGTTAAAAACCTTCAAACAAATCTCATATCGAATACGGTCCCTAAAATCGAGCGCGTCTCAGCAAAAAGATTATTTATAACCCATAAGTTATTTTGGGAAAAAGTGTTGTTTTCTAAGTTAGTAATTTTAAAAACCGTATAATTAGCGTTTAGTTTTCTCCGTCTTTTTGTTTTTAGTTTTCATAAAAGATACAATCCCAGAAAAATATTTTTATAATTTCATAAGTGGATTACAATAACTTATAAACATTAAAAAAAGTAACATGACGCCTGTAATCATGTAGTAGGCAGGCAGAAAAATATAGATCACTGCCACGTTTCACCAGTTACGTTTACGACGCACTTTTGAATAGGTGAGCCTATTGCTATACACCGGACATATTTCCTGACTTCGAACAACTACTATAAAATCTAAACTAGAAATATCCAATAGTGCCCTGTCCGAAATTTGATCCCAGGACCTCGGTATCGCGAGCCACGCTTGTAATCAACACGACCAACGAGACATTCATTATACATCGTTTTCGAATATAACAGAGTATACATCTTCTGACATTATAATTTTATGTACTTTGTATATACAACAAGGGTTGTACAATAATATTTGGTGTAACAACAACAATAACAACAATATACATTTGGTGTATATATACAATATTAACTTCGAAGCTCCATTCTTTAGGCTTGTGATTGTATCTTTACTCAAAAGCATAAAGCCTTCAGAATTCCAAGAAGATGCCGAGGACTTTTTTTGTTGTCGAAATTAAGTTATTACTCCCCATTCTCCTATTCCAGGAAGAAAACCCTTTCATATAGGTACTTTATTTCCATTTATTTGTCCTTCTGGGATGTGAATTCTAATTCACTTAAGATCGGAAGAGCAAAAAAATTGTCTTATCGACAATTTTTTTGCAAAATCCTCGGAGGAATCATTGGTGCTCTTGACTATGAATTGGATGGTTCTACAAGATTATCATCATTTATCTTTTTACTGAACTTTTGGACACAGGTCACTCTGGAGTTGAAAAAAGACTTCTCGATCCGCAGTCGCGATTGCAACCACTTTTGTGCGTATTTAGTCATTTGTAATGCAAAGTGATTGAGTTCATATTTAGTAATTATTGACATTAACTGTATCGTATTGGTCTATCATATAATTGACGTCAATTATACTTATTGCATAATTTAACGCGTTCATTACTTTAAGTGGTTTATATAATAGTGCTAATTAGCTAGAAATAAATTAATATATAAATGACTGCCTCGTTGGTCGAGTGCTTCAAACGCGATTGCTAATTGAGAGGTTATGCGTTCAATTCCTGCGTTGGGACTATTGGAATTTTTCCACATAGATTTTCTCGTTGAAATTACTAGTAGTGGCACGGAGTTTAGATTTTTGCCCTGTGTATGGCAATAGTCTCACCACCTAATCCATAATCGGATGTAAACGAAACTGGTGACTGATCTACTACAGTCCCCTGCCTACCTCTTCGGAGATAACAGGCGTGATAATTGCATATAAATTAATTAGTTAAAATAAATAATGAAATGAACAACTTACAGCCGCAATCCTGTCTTCCGATATACTTCCACGTTGATAGCATCCTCTTGAGAAGAATAAATGATATAATACGCCTTTGATACCTATATTATACCGGTAAACATTTGAAACATTCTGGTTACATACATATGTGTCTATATATTTTGAACCTTTTCATTCTAAGAGGGAGATCCAACTCCACCAGTGGTATTATGACGTAGTATACTAAAATTGGATGTTTATAACATGATTGAATGGCGATTTGATGAGCTACACTTCACGTTAAAAGAGCAATACTAAGACGTATTTTAGGCACACAGCCGTACATAAGCAGACCGCGCCACACGCTCTGACAGCGCCGAGTTTAGTCGCCTCTTACGAAATAGACACATTATGATGAAATGTTTGCGTGTTGGCAATAAATTCGCCTTTTCTTAACAACATATAGTATACATAAACAAACAATTGCACCACGCTCCTGGACTACGAAGCCTCGCTTATCAACTATAGATACTGACATCACAATCAACTCGATTGAATTACTGCTAATAGCAGGATCGTGATATGGTATTGTGTAATGATAAGGCCTGTCTGTGTGCGTGTTATAATGCATTTGAATGCTTCTGTATGCGTAATGTTGCAATTTACGAGTAGAATATTCCATACCAAAGTTATTCCACGTACGGGAGAAGGTAAGGGAGAAATTTTGGAACTTAGTCACAATTTTTTGTATTGGTTGCTAAGTTTAATAATACAAGTAATTTATCATTCACAATGGTTTGGTTTGGATTCCGCTCCCGATTGTAGGTGTTGGAGACTGGGGTGTAATTCCCGTTATTTTGCAAAAGTGAGCTATTTTATTGTAAGGTCAGCAAAAATTTTGTTATCGTAAGATCAGTAATACCCTATTGAGTTTTGTAAGTTGTATTTCCTAGTAGAGGCGCGGAATTAGTGTCCGGTGTATGGAAATAGGCAGATTCCAGTAAAATGTGGAAATGTTTTACACTCTTCTGACTACCTTTTCGGAGATTACAAGCGTGATATTACTTGTCTATGTTGAAACACCTTTTCTAAAACACAATATACAGTAAAATCACAGTGCAAACATTAGGGGTCATTTTAACCCAACTATTATCACAGTCAATACTCGTTAAACGTTTGGAGTAAATTATACCCCGGAGCGATGTTGGTCGTACCAAATTTTGTTTCGTACTATATGTCTACCCTAATTATGAAATTAAAGTTATTATTATGAGTCTTCACTATTGAATTATACATAATTATGTCTTCACACTGGTCCTGTACGCGGCAGGCAGGATATAACGAGTGTCAAATATTTATAACCTTTCTGCCTTGATATGCTTCTTCCATATCCAGCATTATCTTCATATACGTACTTTTTGTAATTCACTGATTGTGATTCTGTTGATTATCTAGTATTTAGCCTATTTGGTTGAGGAAGTTTTGGTCTTTCTCTTGTAGGTGCCTCCAACGACCTTCACCTTCCTTCTATAGCTGCTGTCATTATTTCGTCTCCGTTTTATTCCATGACCAAACCACTGGTGATCTTTTTCCACATTATTTACTATCCATTCAGGGAACTTTAGGCGTAATCATAAGTTGTGTAACTAATATCTTTGCACACGCCCACGGGACAGTTGGGACTAATTTAACCCTAGAGTGTTATTAAGCGGGGCGACTTTTACAGAACAAATCTATCTGAGTAGCTTGGTCGCACATGCTACGCAACGAGAGAATTACATTAGTGGCTACACTTTATGTATCGGTCGGCATTTTTCCGCCGCTAAGCGGATATCGGAGCGATAGACAATACAGTAATTATGTCATATATTACATAAAACAAATAAGCAACATTCTTTCTGTAACTCTTCTATATAAATATATCATGAAATGATAATGTTTTTTGGTTCTGGGGATTACTGTCAATTCTAGAAGGCACCTGGAATCCTCGAAGGATATTATAATAATAGCAAGAAACCATACTCCACCAGAGAATCTTTGGAGAATATTGAAAGATAAACAAAAACTACTTACATATCTTCACGCTAAGTCGCTCACGTGCTAGGCAGAGAGCACAGAATGCCAAATATATCTAACCTTATAAGGTCCGAAAAATGTTACAGAAACAAAAACTGTATTGCAATAATATGTCTGAATACAACTTCAAGGAAAACGGACCGTAAGTATTTATTAGTCTTCATTAGTATAAACTCTCCACTGTTAAAGTATTAAACAAATAGAAAACCATAAAATGTATTAAAGTATGCATAACAGTGTAATAAATTTATCTAATACACTCACCAAATTAATTGCTTACATACACAAAGTATTTTATCATTCCAGATGTCCGCTAAACGGCTGGGTTAAATTGTTCCCGGGGGCATAGTTTAACACTTTAGATTTTGCTCGGAACAACACATGCTACGAGTAGTCGTAACTACGCGTCAGAGGCACTTCTCGGACTGATAGTTCTAATAGGATGATGAGACTCAAATAAGCAATAGCTTATTTGAGTCTCATCATCCTATTAGATCCATCCTATCCTATCCTATAATAATAATTATAAATTACTGTTATTTCATATGATAAACTTCTAAGGTTATGCTATCATTTTTTTTATAAATATCTTGGAATATATCCATACACGGCCATCTAATCCCAAAGTAACCATCAAGAGAGCTTGTGTTATGGTAACCAGAGGGCTAATAAAGTAAATATATGCACATAAATGTATACTTACGTATATATTTTTACGCCCAGGCACAGAATAAATTCTTTTGCTCATCACACAAATATTTGTTCTGGGTGGGAATCGAACCCACGACTGCACCGACAGGCCAGTTATTTAGCTATGACAATTAACAATTTCACTGTTCGACTGTTAAGCAAAGGCTCTTTTATCAAAGTGAGCAACTAAGGAGACATACAGTCATAGACGCTAGCTCAATGACCTTATATCTAGTTTTATTATATATGAATTGCGATAATTATTAATTATTATTATTAATGACTTCATTAATGAAATTTCTGTTTTCATTTAAATTTGCATGCCGCAATGGTAGAATAAGAGGATATGTTTAATATAACATACGACTACCGATCGGGAGGTCCCGGGTTCGATTCCCGGGTCGAACACTACAAAATTTTCTAATTTAGATTTTCTAGTA
>DWFO01004736.1:0-11110 GCA_018246595.1 Mimoniades nurscia nurscia
CAGCAGGGGGCACCGCAGCAGTTCAGATACTGCTGCCGCCAGTTGTTCTGAAGGCGCGTGCAGGTGAGGTTGACTATTGAGGCCTACAGAAGTTATGGTCGTTTTCCTCCTTACCTTAAATTACATTATTATTGTCTTTCTCTCTGCTCTGAATTACGGCGAAGGCGTATTGTGTTTGAGTTTTCTGTGTGACAATGTTTCAGTTTTAATAAGACTCCCATTAAAATTAGAAAGGTTACCGCGGTGTATTTACTCTTTCAGTTAGGGGAGACAGGTGCTAGCTGTCACAAAAATTACATGAAACTGTATAATAGGTAAAATAAAACGGATTTATTTATTTAAAGTTTTTAATCGCATTATTTGGTTCATCAGTATTAATAATTCCACATAATACAAAGAATTCAAATAGCCTATTTCATAGTTAGCCTAATAACAAAATTACCTATAAAATTTTGCGAATTCGAACTTAAGTCGAGTGTGACAACTAACCCCGTATCTGGGGTAAGTTGTCACGCCAAGAGGTCCATGTTGGCACACTGTATTGATACTGTCACTCTCCCCCTCTGAAGCACAGCTTGGGCAGCAATAGAACAAAGCTTTCTGGCCCCCACATTTTGCATGAGCCCAGAGTTTACAATTAGTACATTGTATCCACTCTTCATTAGATTTACTGCCAAACCGCGGTTCGAAACAAATCAAACAAAATACATCTTTAGATTAATCCTCTTCGCTGCTGCTTATCGGTTGTTTTTTCTTTTTCCTTGAACTTTTTTCTTTCTTATTTTCTTTTTTATTTTTGTTTATTCACTTCGATCCTAGTTGCCAGCAGCCATGACACTTTCTGAGCTCGATGGCACTGGGTTGTGTTTGGATATTACAAATTACACGTATCTAAAATAGTTGCCATTCCAAAAATATAGACGTTGTGACACCTTTCCCCTATAATTAGTACATAATATTTTATAAATACTCATAAAAGTTATATTTTTTGTTTTTTCCAATTTTTCCTCACATTACTTCATCAATACAGCCCAGAATTGTTTTGGATTCGATCACGAATTAAATTTACCCTCTGCACAAAGTCGATCTTAGGCGACCCCTTTAAATTCGAATACTTGTAATAGAAACTTTGATATATAGTTTTGCTACCATTTAAAACTAACTTTGTAGTGTTATTGTAATAAATTAACTCGCATAATTAATGCTTATTATTTTTATACGGTATCATATTTTAGAACGGTCCACTTTAATCTCAGCGCAGCGATACTTTCAATGTCCCCTGTGTTTGTTGTATTTAATATTTTTCTGGTTTTTAAATTAAACTCCTTGGTATAGGATTAATGCCGTGGAGACGTGGTGTTGCCATTATTGTGCGAACACCCTGTATAAACTATTACTGGGTAATATTTTAATAATATCAGATCTCTAACGAGTCTTTTTGTTTCAGCACCAAATGAACCAAACCCCAGTACCGGTGAAGCAGCCACAATCAATCTTGAAGGACCCATCGCGACACAAATATGGCAATCAGTACGGCAGCCCGATTTCTACCAGTACGCCCCAAAACTCCAGTCAGATACTAACAGTACAAAATCTAACCTCAGATGTGCCTCAGTATGGGACGATCAGGAAAGAGAACAAGAAACAAAACGTGACCATAGACGAGTCATTTAATAAACGCAGTGAAACGCACGTTGTTTAAACATGACGAGACATTGAAGCGCGAAACGTATTAAAGTCGCGCATGACCGATCTAAAGTGACAGACAATCGTTGTGAAGTGAAAATCAACTTTAATGTGATAACAGTGTGTAAAGTGTACAATTGTGCATATTGTAACGGTTGAATTGTAAATACGTGGACTAGTTAAAATTTTAGATAGATTTAAATAAAAATTCATTGATTGTGATATACCAATGAACGAACTTTTGATGGAGTGTGTCCAGAATTTAGATAGAATTGTGTAATGTAAGGTGATTATTGAACTAGCCCAAAGTCATTAATCATTAAAATGGGGCTAATGTCTGGTTGTAACGATATTGTTTGACTGACTTATCAATATTGATTAATTGTAATTAATTTAGGCGATACGTCCAAAAGACACTGTTTTATAACGATAAACTCTCAGGTTAATTGTAATAAAGTCATAGATTGAAATTAATGGAGTTAAAGTATTTACGATGTGACGGACCTTTGACGACACATATGTGTATAACTATACACGCCTTTACTAACATTATTTTTAATCCATATTACGGTGAGAATTGAAGATTTTACTAAATGTTCACGTCATTTAAAACAATAGCTCGCGACGTTTATGTAAACAATTCCGTTTTGTCAGAAAAGTTTTGCAAGAAATTAATCTTATGTTTTCCATTTCCGTAATATGAGTGAACAAAATTCCGCTATACGGAATTTGTGTTTCGCTCTGCCAGTGTTAATGCGATCGTCTTTGGATAGTGTTTTGAAATAAGAACAAATATTATTTAAAGTATTTCAAATGTATCACTTTAAATTTGAGACCGTTGTATAATGAAGAGTCATATCTAACTCCGTCGAGTTCAATCTAAGACTATAATAATTCTAAGTAACTATAATTATTAAAAATATTCTTGTAATAATTTCCTCTATAAATCGTTTGCCGATTTAAATTTTTGATTCCCTTGAAGGATCTCTTTTTTATTATGTTTTTTTTTAATATTCTCAGTGTAATTATATGTATGTATGATACTGTGAGAGGAATCGTCTCAAGTATATTGTTGCGAATAGAATTTTGAATATTATCTTTTACGAAATTTATTGGGAAAATTTTGAATTTTGCCCCGACGGTTATAGCCGTCGTTTGTTTTAAAAATATTGTTCTCGAATATTGCATTTGTTGTATAATATAAATTACCGTTTCTTCGATTCATGAATCTACGGCTCTGAAATTTAAGCTTATTATTAAGTAGCCTTTTACAATTTTAAAATAATATTTTACATTGATTTGTTTGATCATATCATGTGATTATTAAATTTTATTGATATCACATTGAAACATAATATAAGGCAAATGAATCGCCGTATTATTTTGTTAAATGTATAGTTTCGTTTGTTATCCATTTATTTCATTATAATTGAATTAATATAATTAATTACCTCCGCATTAATTACTCGCAGTTTTCAGCGGAGGAACCGCACACTAATAATTAAAATTAAATTGGTATTAAAATGTAAATTTTATATTACATTTCGTCGCATTTCCATGTAAATAATACAATACTCAGATTGAACTGACAATAATAATAAGTTCTTAATTAATTATATTAATTTATATACTCCGCTTACATTGATTGTAAATACATCACATATAATTGTAATTTTCTATTAAATTAAATAGCTTTTTAAACCACCCAAATTTTAATCGGTTTTAATAGAGATACCAAAGTTTTATTAATTTTATTTTTAAGTTATTAAGCTACTTACTTTATTTTTTATGTTTCTTTTTTTCGATCTTGTAACAATTTTTACGTCTTATTTGATTTAATTATGTAGAAACGGACGAACTGCAACAATTCATCAATCATTATGGAAAATTCAAAATTCCATCCAATGACGTAATACGACTTATATTAATTACAGATGGAACATATTTACTGTTACATTTCGAATTTAAATAAAAAAGATTAATATAATTTAATTTTTTTGTTTTATTATACTTTCACCTTTTCACCTTAGTTTTTAAATGGATCCCATTATTAAGTACATATCAAATGAATAAACATTCATTTAATGGTTTATGAATATACCGTAAAACTAATCTTGGTGTGCCAAAGTAGGCTTCTCACTTCTTGTTTTTTTTTGCGATACCATTAGATAGACATCGTAGCTGTGGTATACGTCCTTCTACATTAAAATATAAAATAAATTTAGTGAATATTCAAACCGTGCCTTATAATTTTACGCCATTTTGAAATTAAAATATCACTTAAGATATTGTCAAAATTTAACTTAACCTTAAACGTTAATACGAACTTCTTTTTAGACAGTAAGATAGTTAAATTAACTATAAATAATTTTCTCCATACTTTATTCATTTCTTATTTTCATTATTTTTTTTATTAATTTCACGAAAAAATTTATTTAAATTTTATATGGACTAATATAGAAGACTGAATTTGTTTCTAAAAAGAACTTTTTGATGAATATGCTTTGAAATATTTTCTAGATATTTTACTCCAAACACAGACAAAATTGTCTTTGCCTAATGACTGCCAAAGTTTTTTTCCATTAGGTAACTAACTAGTAATTAATTTTGCTCATAATTTAATAATTATTAGATTGTAACTAAATCATCTCTCAATACAATTAATGTTTGTAATTAATGAATTCTTAATCATTAATTTTAGATAAGTCATTATTTTTTTCCGTTGCGTTATTGTTTTCATATAGGTACACGAGCTTATTTAGTCGTCTCATAGAAGACTTCAAGGCTTACAATAATATTAGCATATTATATGTTTTAGATCGTCAGAGATCTTATGCTCGTTATAAGAATAGTATCTTTAGAGGTACAAAGAGAAATATTTAGTTCTAATGTTACTATTGGGCTTTATATACATATGTCTGCCTATCCCGTGGAAGACCTGCCATGATGCTATAGTTATAATTAAAGAGTTTATTATTGTAATATATTTACAACATTCATAAGAACATAACGACAAAAATTCATTTGCTGTTCCGTGTGCAATTACTTTTATAGCAACTTTTCGTTTCCCATTTTTCAATTACTCGAAGTCCACTTCAATTAAACATTACAAGTCAGTTCATATAAATACCTTTCGATATGGCTTTTGTGATATATAATTGTTATTACTTCATCATCAGCCTATTACAATCCATTGCCATAGGCCGTCCATAAAGGGGCTATGTATGCTCCTTGTCCCTATGCGGGTTGGGGATCGCAGACACGGCTGGACTTTCGTTCTTTCACGCTGCTGCCCATAGGCGGCCAGAGCACGTAGCTACCCCTAGGCAGAGCGCGCCGACTTGCTTGTTACTTACTTGTAATGCATTAAATCCCATAAAATAAATTTACGCGACACACTGCCCTCTATATTTGTCCCTATCTAAAGCTATTGTGATTATTTTTTTACAATCTGTTCATATAATAAATATACTTCGAGGCAGCAACTTCTATCTAAAAACGAATAAGTATTTACAACAACATTCAGAAACCAAATAAAATAATACGCTAATTCAATATTAAACTTGCCTTAATAATCGTACCCAAAACTTTTCTTAGAAATAAAAATTCCATATGGATAATCGAAATTCAACGATAGTTTATTCCGAATCAGAGACGACTAAACTAAGCTTAGCGTAAAGTTGTTGAATAATAATCAGATTGAAACCGTATAATTTTTAATATTCAAAGATCAAGAGCTTGTCATGTAGTGGTAAGTACTATCGAATGTTTTAAACATTTTGTCAATACGTATTATCTAATTCATATTCGATAAATTAATAAATAATTAATATTGTCAATGTTAAATATTGAAATAATATTAATAATAATATTTTAACGTTAACTCGCGTTGTGGTCTTTCGAAAAAATGTAAGGGACAAATTGAATGTACGTAGGTAATATTTTAATGTACTTTAGTTTTTTTTATGATTTAATATAGCAATTATTTTTAAATATACTAGGAATAATTCTGTTTTAACTGAATATAATGACAATTTATTTTGGCCAATTGATGCACTTAGTTTTCGAATGTCAATTAATTATTTGAATTCGTATAGATTGGTACATATTCGAATCGAATAGATTGGTACATATTTTATATTCAATTTTTCTTTGAATAGAGATGTGTAAATTTTAAGTAATTTGTGATCTCATCAACGTTTTAGCAGTTGTGGCCAAAGTTTAAGACAATGTAAAATAATTGATAATTTTATTATTTTCATTATTTTAATTGTTGATTATTACTATAATATAACTTATTATAATATATAACATACATAAGGGCTATCATTTAAATATTGCTTGCTCAGCTGCAGGATAAACGGTTACGTCGAAAGCACAATTTAATATTCAAATATGAAACTTCAAAGCGTTGATGAAACCACGAATACAAGACTCCCAAGTTCATTGTAAAATAATCACAATTCGTGAAACATTAAGGTTGTAAATTGTTCGATAATTCCAAATGTGACTTTGATATTACGTGACGCTCATAATGTGTACTCCGCATAAATTGGATTAAAGCATATGTATATGTTAATAGCCGAGTTTCTTTCTTGTCCTCACCACATAATTGAACACCAAAAACTATTCCACTTCAGCTTCACTTTTCTCACTTTATACATAAATTATAATTAGATGAACATAATCATTTTATTAAGAGCATTTTACCAAGTCATTACACGCTACGATTTTGACGCCATCTGACGACAGAATGGCAAAATATACAGTTTGTCAATTCAATAGTAACAAAAAAGATCGTTTCGTGGATATTAAATAACATTACATAACATAAACGCCACCATTAGTAATGAAAAAGACATTTTTCTGGATATTAAATAACATTACATAACATTACATTACACATTAGCGATTACACTTAGCCGGGGAGGAGCGTCGTAAACTCTCACGCTCCAAGAGTTACGTTTACGTCAGACTATGGAATAGGTGGTGAAAAAATTAACGAATATATTTTACTCATCTGTTTGAAATGTATTAAAGAAACCCCTAGCATTCTTGTTGATAGTGTTAATCGGTAAATTTGTCAAAATGTATTAGCAACGTGACATTGGCACGAGGATGTGTAAACACAAAAATGATTGAGGGAAGATAAATTTTTGTTACATACCTACTAGTGACAAGGTATTACTTTAACTACATCACGAATGTAGCTTAATGTAGGTACATTAAGAACTTGCTGCGTCCAAGACACACATACACACACATGCAATCCAATTACTCCGCAAGCTTCACATTCAAGTTGAGACCGAAAGCTTCAAGTCGCTGAAACGTCACAAACAGCTAAGTCAATAGCATTAATATTCCGTCCAAAATCTGATCTAGCGCTAAATATGCTAAATACAGCGCTTACGTCGCTTGCAGATATCCATGTGGGGAGGGCTTGGTACAAGTTACCTACCGACAGCTGGCAGTACCTATTCATATTCATCTAAACACCGATATTAACTTGAGTATTTAATATTCCAATCTTGTGTTTACTGTAACTGAATTAAGCTGTTGAATATAATAGAATTATAATATGTATATAAGTGAACTAGATTTAAGTAACGGTGTACATTTAACCTAAAATAGCTAGAAATGGTTCGAATATGCTTACTCAAGCATGCATATTTCGTCTCAAGATGCTACTGCACTTCCCTTAAAGGACGATCGCAGTACTAAACATAACACAACATCAAATACAAACATAACCTATAAGCTATATGTTATATGTTAAAAGCGTGTTAATAAAAAATAAGTCTTTTGTTTATTTTGTATCTGTGATCACATTTATGCGAAGTGTTCGACTTCGAGAGACTTTCAAATTCGCTTGCGCCTTTCATTCATACTACGCTACAAGCGCAAGAGGTTTATATTGATATGTTAATAGCAACGCTACACAGTCATATTTTAATAGACGCGACGTGAGTTTTACAGAAACGACATCTTGGGGAAATGTAGGGTTTTCTGCACCAAACTGTTCCTTATAGCCTTGATGTGCAGGCAGCCTATAAATAATGTATTATACAATAACTTCGCACATTTTCACAAGCAAACATCAATAGAGCTTGTGTTATGGGAGCCAGACAGTGGATAAACTAAATATATTACACATAAACAATTATAACCTACACGGAAGGGAGCTGGAGTGAAGATATGTACATATGTACATAAACATATCCTTATGTCTAAATTAACATGAGAACTGATTCCTGTGACACCGGAAAATCGACAGCCCTTGAAGTGTTTTCATTATACCAAAGACGCGAATAGGCGTCGAGGCGATGTATTAATAATTATATTTTCCGTATACTCCTGTTTCATATCGCATAAAACTGATTTTCCAGTTGGTATGCAAATCTGAACCTAGCTTCTTATCATTGACATCATTTGTGTTACATAACACCATGCTCGTATTTCACCAAAGTGGTAGGCAGAGGTGTATATGTAGTATACTTCCACAACTCGTTACTTATATTATACGTCCTACCATTGTCAATAACTGTTTTCACTGACGTTATTATACACATAGCCTATAAACTGGGAATAACTTACAGTCATCAACGAAAATTTTTATTTATCCTGCTTATGTTATTCCTTGTGCTTATGTTATTTATGCTGCTTATGAAAAGAGCCTGGCTTCGATCGCCTGGTCGGGCAAGAGTATTTTTCTAACTTGATGTTTCCAGCAGTACCACGGAGTCTGTATTTATGTACAATGCATTGCAATTATCACGTCGTATTTCACAAAACGTACAATAAAACGGGTGAAACTTAGGAGTACTGAATTCCTTCACCTAACCCTTCGGGTAAATACAGCCGTGAAGTTACATGCACAATATATTCTTGATCGTATTTTTGTTGTTATAAAATTTTATTATCATTAAATTATACAAATTTTGTATTATACATATAAAGTATACATACATAGATAATATCCTCATGACCAGTTCTATCAATCGATCAACATTCACGGGCGAACCTCTTAAGAAGTTAAAAGCTAAAGCGTGTATTTGTAATGCTCCGGGTACATTGGAACGCTTAACGGTAAAAAAAATTAGGTATATTAGGTATAAGCAAAGGGGCCTGAGTTAACAGAGCATTCCTTGGTATCCTATGAAATACGCGGGCAACAGAATGTACGAGTAGGTACATGCTCCATTTAATGCTTGCCATTAAAGTTCTGTTTTATTACACAAAAGCCGTAATATTCAAAATGTGAATATTATCATTATTTTATTAATATTGCCGATATTGACTCGCCCGCTGCTGGAGCAGTGGTCAGTGAACCTGACTGTTGCTCCGGGGGTCGTGGGTTCGATTCCTACCCAGAATAAATATTTGTGTGATGAGCACAAGTATTTGTTCTGTCTGGGTGTAAAAAAAATCTACTTAAGTATATATTTATGTGTATATATGTAGTTTATCAGCCGTCTGGTTACCATACCACAAGCTCTGTTGATGCTTACTTTGGGATCAGATGGCAGCGTGTGGAGATGTCCCCCAAGATATTAATAAAAAAAAAGTAAAATATGGAGAGTACCGTCGCAAGAACAGTTCTAGGTGTGCCATTGTCTCTCCAGGCTACTCCAGGATCCCGGTGTACGAGGGCGGCCGCAGCAACATTATCACGGTGCTGTTCATCAAGGACCTGGCGTTCGTGGACCCGGACGACAACACGCCGCTGCGCACACTCTGCACGTACTACCAGAACCCGTGCAACTTCGTCTTCGAGGACGTCACGCTCGACGTCATGTTCAAGCAGTTCAAGGACGGTGAGTGAGTGAGACAGTGGGCGAGTGCGAGTGAGACGGTCGGGAAAATTAACTGTACCGAGCTCTCCCCCACAGGCCACAAGGGCCACATGGCGTTCGTGCACCGCATCAACAGCGAGGGCGAGGGCGACCCCTTCTACGAGACGATAGGGCTGGTGACCCTGGAGGACGTCATCGAGGAGATGATCCAGGCGGAGATCGTGGACGAGACGGACGTGTTCAGTAAGTACTCGTGCCTGAATGCTAGTGGTGCAATTGTGACATAGGCACTGGAAGGGTTAGGTGGTAACCAGAGGGGTGCAGTACACTCGAGTTGCATCAGTTGTATGTTCCTACCAAACGAATGGTGAAACTACTGCTATACACCGGGCACAAATCCAGACTTCGAGCTACTGCTAGAAATTTAAAGTCGACAAGACCCAGTAAAACTTTGCCCTACTCGGGGATCGAAACCAGAACCTGTCGATCGGCAGTCGCACTTGCAACATCGAGTACAAAGTGTGATGACGATCGAAATACTTTGTGCTTGTGTGCAGTGGACAACCGCACGAAGCGGCGCCGCAACCGGCCGCAGAACAAGCTGCAGGACTTCGCGGCGTTCGCGGAGCGCCACGAGAACCAGCGCATCCACATCTCGCCGCAGCTCACGCTGGCCACCTTCCAGTTCCTCAGCACCAGTGAGTCCTCGGCGTCCCTTCGCCGCTTTTTTTAGCAGGCTGACTGGCCACCTGGTAAGTGGTCACCGACATTTGCAACACCAGAGGTACCAGCAGCGCGTTCCCGTCTTTGACTCTCGTACTTCCACCACGAGCTTCCACCCTCACCGACTGATCTCATACTCCAGGTACTCCAGGGCATCAATAAAGGAAATATTGTCCCGTGAAAAAGTATTTCAGGTTTATTGGGCGACAGATTTCAGTGAACCTATCATAATGGCAATTACTGGCAAGCGGACGATAAAGCTCAAAATGTGTACGCCCAATGCGGTTCCTCGTGAGACTGTCCTGGTGGTCTGTGACTAAGCTCGAAGAGAATTCTCCTTGTTGCACATGGTCACAGTCGGTATTGACCGATTACCACAGGTGGGCAGTCCGTAGGCGTGGGCTGTTCGTCGCGCCGAATAAAACAAAACACTCTTCAACCAGGATAGATAAATATGATTATAAACTTGTCCACATCGAATAATAAACTCCCCGTCCCCCTCCCGCGCCCCCGTCGGCCCGCAGGCGTGGACGCGTTCCGGCCCGACACGGTGTCGGAGACGGTGCTCCGGCGGCTGCTGAAGCAGGACGTGATCCAGTACATCAAGCTCAAGGGCAAGACGAAGAAGGAGCCCAGCACGTACGTGTACCAGCAGGGCAAGGCGGTGAGTGGCGCCGAGTTCTGGCGGAAGTTGCTCTGTTAGAGGTGTAAAGCCGTCAACGGTCACCCACGTAATGACTGACCGCGTTGCTCCACTTCACGATTACGGTTTAAGAATCGTATTTTTTTTCTTTGGTGCGGGTGTATTGAGATGTCCAGCCGTTTCCAGGTGGACTACTTCGTGCTGATCCTGGAGGGGCGCGTGGAGGTGACGGTGGGCCGCGAGAACCTGGTGTTCGAGGCGGGGC
>DWFO01004737.1:0-11108 GCA_018246595.1 Mimoniades nurscia nurscia
ACGTGGGAATGTTCTACATTCCTCTGCCTACCTCTTCGGGGATTACAGGCGTGAAGTTACTTTTTTTTTATATTATAGTCATTATGGAGAGTAACCGTCTTCAATAAATTGTACTCATAACATTTAGCGCGATTGATTAATGAAATTTGTATTTAGAATTGGAGGCGCCTTAAAGATGATACATAATATGTTATCACTGAACAGCAGTGGACTAGTTGGTACGGGCTAATTAATGTCTAGAAAGTTCCCCCATGATATTTCTCGTCAATCTTGTGAGATATTACCTTCGGGAAATCCATTACTATTAACAACTAATATATATCTAATATTGTTTGTCAAGAAGAAACAAGAAGGTTTAAACCATTATACGAGTATATTGTATCCGCAGATTATACGGAAATAATAGAAGAGCTTCGTATGAGGTAAATTCAGTGAAAATGTTACCTCATGAATAAATTTTATTCAATACACCTGTTATAACCTCAACAACTATAGTTGTTTTTGTTTTGGCTACCATTAAGGTAGTAGGATACTTTTTACTTACAAAAATTGCTAGTCGAATGACAGACTAGGGTTTGGCCGCGATTACTCCTGCTGGAAAATACTTATTCAACCTTAATTTGCACAATCCTAAGAAAAAAGGGTTAATCGAATAAACGTGGAAACAATTGTAATACATTTATCAACACATTATGAACAAGGGATATTATATGTATACCGATAGTGTATACCTACAGCATTTTAGTGATTCGGTTCACAATAAACTTCTGTTTGCCACGCATCAAACTCGTCAGTTGCACAAACACACAGTACCTACCAACATAAATAACTGTCGCAATTGCACGGCCAGGCGCCGGACGTGTTATTCCGTCCATGACGGATGGCCGGACGCAATCATCAGCGAATGAGAGTGCTGTTGATTGTGAATTCTAGCTGGAATGACGTTTGCGAATGGAAATTAATTTGAGTTTAGAAATGAATTTGTGATGCGCTGTCTGCCAGGCGAGGAACGTAATTCGCGCGGCTTGATTAATTAATCACTATCTAGTTTTTTCATATAATGAATTTAGTCCGTGCCTAGCACTAGTATACTAAATGTTAATAAATATATGTATAATAATTATTAGTTAGCTGAAATTCGTTATAACAGAGACTCGTAGTATATAACAGACATTTTATTAAACCCTTTACTTTTATTCAACCCTTTACCTAAATTAAAGGTCATAAAAAACAGAGTTTACGTTCTAATTATTCGCACCTTCCGGGAATGGGGCTGATAATTTTTACGGCCCCATTCCCTCCGGCCGGCCGGTTCCGGCTATGGAAACGACATAATAAAATGGGAAACATACACCATGAAAACGTTTGTTCGTACCGGAAGAACGCCATGAAATTATATTCGAGTATGTAAGTATGTTAATATGCTAATTAAGATATGACTGTAATTATGAAATTAAAACGAGGAAGTACTATTTCTGAGGCCATTTTATTAATATATCCCGATAAATGTTTGCAAAAAATAATATTTTCATTGGAGTTGTTATATCTTTAATAATTACGTTAGTTAAGCGGTATAGAATGAATGCCAAAAGTAATACTTATATCCTGGCGCACTTCTATATTTTTTTAATGTATTATTATCAAACTAAGTGTCTTACAGGGTAGACAGAAAGCATTACAGTTACATTAATGAAGCAAAGACTCGTATATTAGTAGTAAGAATTACTTTGTCATAGATATACCTAATACTAAAAAATTGATAAATCAATAGTCATCGTAAACCTCTAAATAGTTCCTCTGTTTCGCATGGGTGTACTCTCAGAATGAAAACAATTAAGCCATAGTCTACTTCTACGTAACGTGAAGGCGAATAATTTGAAGACAAATAATATAAAGATGGCCAAAAGCACAATAATTATGTTCAGATGTAGAAGCGTTAACAAAAGTCGTCCGCAGTTGCGTGGTACCACAAGCACGTCGGCGTCATGCGACAATGCGACGACAATGCGTCGGCAGAGCGCAGCCTATTCAAACTCGCTTTTGAGTCTTTGTACTTTAGATAAACGAATGGAAAAAACTGTTTTTTTATTATATTACCACACCAGGTCTATTATCGGGTAGGCAGAGAGCAAATGACATATATCTCGATCCTTACAGCACTGACGTTGTTTTTCTAGATAATTAAATATGTATTTTAAAATTCTAACATATTTTTAAGTTAGGTACTGGTTTATATTAATTTTTAAATTCGTATGGAGCCTTAAGTAATTCTCATGTAATCTATGAACCCGTATTCTATTATCTTCTGAGTTGATTCCGAAATATGTAGTATTTTATTAACTCTTGTTCTTGCTTTCAGGATCAACTATATATGCGCAGCATATTTTATTACAATTTCTGCGGTTTTTATCATCTAAAAAAAAGTACAGTTAATCTCACACTTATAACGTGACTTATAAAACAAAAATATATGCTGTGGTTATAAGTTAAACGGTTGTTACCCCTTGTTGGAGTGTTACAAAACCATATGACCTGGTATTATTCATCACAAGAATTAATAGGCATTGTCTAGGAAAGTGTCAAACATCCTAGGCTACATCTCCCTTACCATGAGAAAGAAATTATTACTCTTGATTTATACACATTTCATCATAATTCTCCCTATAAAAAATAAACACTATCCTACAAAGATGTAAATATGTAATAGCAAAGATTTCAGATGTACTATATAGTTGTTCCAACTTGTCCCAGCTCGATGCTATACGTTGAATACTTAGAAAGTGTGAGACGCGGTCGGTGCCGCACTCCCCGATGACTTCGTCGTGACATTTCAATTTCTTACAACCGTATATCAAGCTTTTCTTTGCTTGCTAACATTTTTTATCCAGGTAGAAATTACATTTCATATTGTTGCTGGTAGAACACTCGTATGCGATGTCGCTACACCTAGTTCTACCGTGAAGTGCTTACTGATACACTTTTGTTTCAATCTGAAGGCTCGGTTGACTCCCATTTACGAGTATATACTCGAAGGGATCATCTCAGTCGTCAAAAATAAGAATACATCTGTGACTAGCTTCGAAATTTAATAATATTTTATCACTTCCAACTATAAGAGAGAAGAGCCCTTTATCTTGGGTCGGTTCCAGCGAAAGTCCCAGTCAGAAGTCAACTAAATTGACTATTCACTGGAATCGCCTAAGACGCTTATTACCTTTCTCTTGGCAACCACGTCCACACTGACATTATTGAATGACTAAGACCGTAAATAAGAAGGCTAGAATAATAAAATATTTTAGTTTCCTTATTAAAGAAACAAGCTGATAATCTTTCCCTCAGCTCAGTAACTTGCTCGAAATGGATGCAGCTGCGGCTTACACTGACATTCCTCAGCAAAGTATATAAAACCGTACTCAATGGTAAACGTCAAGAATAGGAATACGGGCAGTTATAATAAAGCGGGTTTTCCTTAAATAAAAGGCTGTTACTACGTATCATTCATGCCTCCCAAATTGGGAATTAACGTGAAATAAAGTGTACATCATAGTGTGGGGTGCTAAGTCTAAACATTGACAGTAAAGTTACCAGTAAGATAAAGCAATACCTAACAATCATATCCTGTTAATGAACCTTCCCTAACAACGCAAGAATAATTAGGCACCTACAGAATTTTGTTTAATATTACTACATATATTTTTGATCGGACATTCCAATAGCCATGTTGATTGTCATGTTTTGAAGACTTTCTGACCAAACCACAGCAACCTACTAGAAACAAAAGTAATTAGCGAAAGGGTGACCAGCAGTTAGACACAAGTATGTAGCCGTTTAACTGAACACATTGTAAGTGCATGGCACTAGTAACTCGTATAATGACATTGCACACTTTAAGTTGCCGTCAGACTCGCCAAGTGTCAGGCGCTCCCCGGGGAGCTGCCACGTTTCAGGTCCTGGTAGCCGAAGTTATGTAATTCTGACACTTGCCTAGACTTGCAATTACTAGACGCCTATGTTTAGTAGTAGAATTATAAAGCGTAATGGATAGACTGAAATAATGTACATTATATCTTTAATATTCATTATTGCGTTTCTAGTATAATCATATAAAACGTGGTTAATGCCAGTCTTATAATATAAAAAACCATAGCAGCTCTATGAAAGCTCTATGAAATACATGAACTGTTTTTATAAACTTAAAAGGTCGATGTTAATAAAGTCGAAATACTAAACAGCGTCTTGAAATAAAAAGTAATATTCCCAAAAAAAAATTCCACCTCACCATGAGCAACATGGCCATTACAGTTTACTCAGTTACTCAGGCGCCTTTAAGCCTGACTGAACTTAAATTTGTCCTTCTTCGCAACGTCCTCTGCGACGTCACGTCACAAAAAACGTGACCACCCATTCCGCTTTCAATATTATATTTCTTCGCCCCACCTTTCTTCTATAAAAGAGACGATTTGAATATCTAAATTGGCGATCCGAAGTTCGCTCATTACGCTCACCTGCTAATTTCGCCGGCGCGCGATTCGACGCCTCGGCTCATTTTTATTGTAATTTATCGACGACGCGTGACTAGGCACTCGGGCTCGGGAGATGCAAGCTGCCGTTCGACGGAAAGTTTTTAAATTCCCCCGCTGTAGCGTCTGAGTCGTTCCACGATGTATCGATTATAGAGTTTCACGTTTAATGAGTTTTCGTCTTAACAGGAGGATAGGACGTTAAACCTAAGCTTTGTTTATGTCATGAGATAGAACATTAAACCCTAGGCTTTGGTCACATTATGACGATCGGGCAATAAACGTAGCCTTTGTTTATAGATAGTGTATGACTTATTATTAATACTCTCCTCATGGTAGAACAATTTAGTTTGTTTGTAAAAAGATTTATTATGTTGACTTATTTTGTCTTATGATGTGAAAATGAGTAGGTTTAAAGCAATAAGCCGTAAGAAATTTTGATTGCAGGTCTTTAATTACAGAAATTGATTTTGGATTGGTGCATCTTCTCTCAAATTAGTAGTACCTACGTAACTTTGTAAAAACATACCGGGAATCTAACCCAGAAAGTGTGGCTTAACTTAAGCTCAAAGTCCTTCCCAATCTTAAATAAAATTAGAGTACCTACTCTCAGTCTATTCTTACGAGTTGACTTAAACGTGGAATGGACTGGCGCCGTTTAAAGCTCCTCCCTTAACCACCCTTTGTCTATGCAAAAGTATTACAGAAAATATCTCAAATGGAAATACGCCACGTTTATAGTGTCGCATATAAAAGTACGCATTGGTTTTTCTACAACATTTTGCAAATAAAAAGACCCACAAATTACATTTCCTGATCTTTAAAGTTCCGAGTAAAATAGTGTTATAAATCTTTCGGAATTCCCAAGCAAACAAGTAGCGTTCATTTACATTCACGCCGCATAGCTAGTTGGCGATAGCATGTCTAAATCTTTTGCGACTACAAAAATTTCATTCGGGTATTGCGGTTGTACGGAGGAAAAAAATTCAAAAAGCAAAGCGTGTGCATGTCGACATGCATTTTTGTGCCGAACAACTGTTTTAAATACTGTATGTTATTTTTGAAAATAGATTTAAAATACCTACTGTTATTTTAGGAAATGTATTTTTATTTATTAGGAAATAAAAATTAAACTAAACTCTGTTCTTCTTGTGAAGGGTTTTCTGAAGAAATTAGTGACCAAATCCACGTGTTTGCCAAAACATATACTATTTGGAATTACCGACTTGTAAAACATATACTAACTAAATACTCACTATTCTTATACAATTTTCATTAAATAGTGTAATGCGTACTAATAGCCCTACGCCTATAATACTAATAAAAATTAAAACTAAGTAACGTAACATCCGCCTGTAATCCCCGAAGAGTAGGACACTGCCACGGTTCACCGGTCGCGTCTTCGTCCCACTGTGGACTAGATGGTGAGTCTATTGTTATACATCGGCATATAATAAATATAAAAAAATAAATAAATAAATATCCAGGCTCCTAGCCCCTACTAGAAAATGTAAGAAAAATTCAATAGTACTCGACCTGAGATTTGAACCCAGGACCTCTCAGCAGTCGCACTTACTGCCAACACGACCAACGAGGTAGACAATTAAAACTAACCGAAGTTAACAGGTAACTAATCTAACTCACACCAATAGTCCTATTACTAGAGATTGATCGTATGTAACCTAGGACCGCCCAGGCAAGTCGTAGCTTCTATTCGATATCTGGAATAAACTAAGTACCGTTACACTAAAATTTCTCTTGTACAGTATTTTATGGTCTCTTCTAAATGTTAATAGAAACTATTCCACAGAATAAAGCCACCATTAAATTTACTTTAACATCTAGCAACTCGTCTCAACTTGTAATAATATACCTGAATAACCGCCGCAGTTGCATTCAAACAGCGAACAAGTGTCACAAGTGTTGCAAACTGTGAAATTGCAGGCTGCATGTATGTTGCAGTTCGTCTGTCACAAAAACTTAGGCGTCCATAGAGTTGTTGTGTACGAGAACTGACTGATTTTTATCATAAATGCTAATTACAATTACATTACTTATCCAGACGAAAAAGGAGTCAAACACCTTGTCGGCGTCTGTGTTCCTGGGTGCATGTAACCCAGCACACTTCAATCTCAGCATCTTCATCGCAAGACGCCTCTTCCCTTTCATCAGGCGCGATCGCAACTCAACGCTACAAATTGATTATAAAGATGCAACAAATTATTTATATAAATAAATAATTTAAAACGCTTGATGTGTAACTTGATGTAAACGCTATGTAATTTTCTAACAGTATAACTGAATATACCTTCATACAAACATCCGTATCGCCATGCAAGGTCCCTTACGGGGTAGGCAGGGAGCTCGGAGTAGCATGCACCTTCGTCGATACTAATAATAAGCTGAACATTTCTATCTGTCGTTACATCTGTGGCGCCAGTGAACTTGCAGGCCTGAGTTGTGTATTTCGCACTGTAACATACATTTTTGTTCCTTGTTATACAGTACATAGCTAAGTTGAACGAACTTGTATGTTTCTTTAACTTTTTAAACATCATGTCATCCCAAAAGTACATACATATCTCTCTCTGTTTGTCTCTTAGCCTGTCTAATAATAATACTTTAACTTGAACTATTATAAGATCGAATTCAAATTGACTAATCACAAAATTCTTATTCATATTATAATTTTTAGCGTACAAGTCAAATGGCGTGTTACCTCTGTTACGCGTAATCAATGAACTTGATTGCTGTCAATGGTACAAATTTATTTTATCAACAGACTACTGTCTGATTACCATAGTGTGATATCTGGCAAATTTTGATCTCAGGTGGCAATGTTTACTCTAATTTCAGACACCAACTTTACAAACCATTGAATCAACGAACAAGTAACAGACATAGTGAGAATGTAACAGCATGATTATCATGAAATTTAATATGTCTCTAATATTTTTAACAAGCTGCTGTAAATATGTTAATTCCCCAAAATGGCCCGGGCGCTGCCAAAACTGCGCGCGAGGCGGTGACGACGTGCTAACGCTGTGTGTACAAATTTAAACTGAATTAAAACGTCTTCACGTAACTTTGTGAGCCGCTGCAGTCACTTCGAGCTTCAGTTTTCAGTTTTGGTTTAAATATGAACGAAAGATATTAATATTCGTATTAAATTATTACTTTACCTGCACTAATAGGTACTTTTAATTTGCAAAATTGTATCTATACACGTATAGTTGAACACGGATCGCCTCTGAGTATGTAATAGATAAGCTATTAGCTATAAGCTGGTGAACCATGCTGGCCAAATGCAAATAGACAAACTTCACATGTTTGTAGAAACATTATAGACAATATTACCATACACAATATACATATGTTTCTCACGATGTTATCATTGGACTGTTACAGCGCGGGATATTTTTAAAAACGCAAGTAGTTTTTTAAATTTAAAGCTATCCGCCAAAATTTTAATCTCAACCCCTTGAAGGTAGAGGCTTTAATCTGCTACTCTTGCCAATTGTTGTAGGATATCACGTGGTCATTTTCATTAAAAATATCTTTACAATTACACGCCGACTTTTTGTTGCCGTTCGTTAGCGTAACGAATCGTTAAGAAACTCGATAGCCATAACGTAAATTCAGGCCCTTACCTTCACAAAAGGTTGTTCCTATTGAAATCATTAAGGCTTTCGAAATTATTATACGGCGTTACGAACTCGCGTTTTATTCAAATTGAAAGTATTATCTTTTCTTTGTGAATTTTTATTTCACTGTTGAGATATTTTGTTCTGTTTCTATTTTAACGTACCCGTATTTAACGTTCGTTAACAGAAAAAAATAAAGGTTATTGCTAAATATCAAAATGAAGTTTAGACTTAAATATGTATAACAGAGATGAATAGCATTTTTTTTATTAAATTAAACATATTATGTAAGCTCTTTTTTACCATGAGTTACTAGTACTACTAGGTTAATCTAGATTTTCAGCTATTGCGATAATAAACTATTTGTGAATACTACATACATATGTACATAAATATTTTAAATATAAATATATTTTAGAATTTCAACAATATAAAAACCTCGATGAGTAACTTGGACAGATGCGTATAAACTATTCTTCTTCTTTGCCTCGTTGGTCGTGTTGGTTGCAAGTGCGACTGCCGAACGGGAGGTCCTGGATTCGAGTGTGGTCGGGCACTACTAAATTTTCTAATTTCGATTTTCCAGTAATGATTCGGTGTCTGGATATTTGCCCGGTGCATGGCAATAGGCTTACCACCTATTCCAATATTCCAAATAAAAATAAAAGCGAACATGTAGTAAAGTAAGATCAGTGCAGATTCAAAACATAAGAATCTGTCTCACCGGTCATCGAACCTGGAACTCTTTTTAATGCGAACAAACCCAGCAATATAGATTCCAATCGCGCGGCCTAACGATAAATCTAAAATAACGACACATATCACCCTTCATTTTCAACTGTTGCAAATTGTATACGTTTTCCTTGAATATTTTTTTGCTATAAGTGTATTCTGCGAATATATCCTTAGCGTCCTCGACGTTTATGGGTTCCGTGTCTTCACAGATCATCATTAGGCGCGGATTGGGGGTAATCGCTATTCGCTGTAAACAACGGTATGTGCGAGCGTAAATTCTCATTTGTGCGCTCCTTGTAGCTGTGTGTCATAATACTATTGAACTGTCAGCTCCGTGCAAGGCTTCCGTGATTCCGCTTGGTGAATAAAAAAGATTTTTTGCACTTACGATATGTGAACATTCTACTTAAACCGGCTAATGAGGTTCAAGCGCAAATAGTTCGTCTGTCACCAATGACCATTTAACAGTAGACCTAGAGTCCACCATCAGTTCAAACTTCACGTTGCGTATGGCAAGGTCAATGTTGGAACTCATCTTTGAAGATTGATATCAAATTTCTACTTGAGATTATTGCTAGATATATGTATTTGTACCAAATGCCAAAATTTTAAGACTTCGTATGTGATTATTTTATTACAAAGCTTTTGAAGCCGGAACACATTTATGTACATTCGGGTATACTGTTATCATCAGGTATGATTCATCAGATACGAGACTTAAGCTTTCGAATTGTTGCCTGACTTAAAGCTCTTAAATTATTTCGTTTCGAGTAAGACGTAGTATACATTGGAGTAGTGTGGTGAAGCTTACTCTAGGCTTTCCGAAATTTCAAAGTAAACTCGTTCCCAGTGGAACGTAAAAGACCAAGTAAAAAATTTATTATTATTACAAGATCTTAAGCAGCACGCTCTTGTTCAATATAAAAGAAGAATTATGACTAAATTTTTCCGAGGCAAAGGAACATATATCTCAATCACTTTACCGCCACCGAGAGGCAATAAACCATCTGGCGTAATCAAATATAACAGCGAGAGTTTATGGAGTGCCCGAAACTTGGAGTAATTTGCAAATATATGAGAATTTATTGAACAAGAGACTTAGATATAATTTGAACCATCTAATCCTCCCAAAAAACGAGGCTACTGTTTTCGCCTACATAGTTTCACATTAAAGTCACAAATACGATTTCAACCTTGACAGATAATGCTGCCATTCATCTAAGTGTACGATCTCGTAACGTATCGTGTACGCCTAGGACGTAGCACTCGTAGAGCCCATATCGTAGTCGATAGCACGGTCGCTACAATTTATCGCCACACGTCTGATTTAATTTTTGATTAGTATATTTACCGCTGGTGAACGAACGAAGGTAGCAAGTTAAAGAGTAAATATCCAGGTCTGTTCTACATATAGACGGACTCTTATCAAGCCGTAAATAATTATAAATTACAGTTAGAATAACAACTCGAACATGATTTAAAAAAAGAATGATTTAAAAAAAGCGTTGGTAAATAGTAAAGAGAAGGTTAATTATAAAGAGGGTAAATCTTAAATATAACATTATCGCCATCAACTATACTTTTGTCGTTACTCTGTTAAACGTCTATCGTTATATAAGCCTGATTTATAATCGGTGAGATATTAAAATAATTACGTTGGATGAAGTGGAAACGTAGTACAAAAAAAATTATCAAATCGTCTCTATACAATAATAACTCAGCGGTAAAAACCAAGCTTTAAATAAATCGCAACGTTTGACGAACCCAAGGCGATCGTAAAGCAAAATTTGTTGCTAGTAAATATCTTACTTTGTAAGTTACCCAAAACCATTTTTATTTCCCTGTTCCATAAAAGTTATATGTGTGTGTTTATGTGTGAGTTTTTGTTTGTGTGTTAGAGACATCCAGTCACGACTTCACATCCGGTTTTATGCGTTGTCATGTAATACCACCGACTGATAAGCTATAAGCGAATAATGTTGTTTAATGCATATAAATATAAGGCACATTTCGTGATTTCTTGTAAGTAATATGATGATCTTTGACTATGACTGCCTCGTTAGTCGTGTTAGTTGCGAGTGCGACTGCCGAACGGTCGGTCCTGGGTTCGATTCCCGGGTCGGCCACTACTAAAAATTTTCTAATTTAGATTTTCTAGTAGTGGCTCGGAGTCTGGATATGTGCCCGGTGTATGGCAATAGGCTCACCA
>DWFO01004738.1:0-11108 GCA_018246595.1 Mimoniades nurscia nurscia
TACGCGTCTCCATACTAAATCTTTGTTTTCTATGGACATAAGCTGAATAGAGCTGAATAAGTGTGATTAGTCCCTAAAGCCAATGGCAGACTGGGACTCCCAGACTAGAGAGCGAGGTTATGGATATTGTGGAGATTATGTGAGATAGACTGAGATATGCAGGTTGAAATCAGGGATTGTAGACTGTGTTCATCACAACTTTGCTGTTATGTCAAGATTGGCTTACAATTAAAATTTCACAATTGACTGGGCTATTGCAAAATACGTCTCAGATAAGCTGTTTTGGCTCTAGTTTAGTTGTAACTAAAGGGTATTATACATAAAATGATGCAATGATTTTATGATGCTTTGGCAAATGCTTCTTATTCTGACGCCCAATAAATTAATATTTTGTAGTTTTAAATAAAAAGTAATGTTCAATGTTTTTTTAGTTTTTTATTTTTACCAAAAACTACATTTATAATGAACTTGATGAGGATTGCTCTAGATGACTTGGCTTCAATTAGTGTAATGTCGGGGGTACATGGGATTATACATTTTTAATTAAAATGCAATAGTTTATCACAGGTGTACACTGAGTTAGTGTGATTTAACAACTTTTTGAGACGAATATACATATTTTATTTTAATTTTAGTCTTTAATATGATTAACTTTATAATTGCTTATACATATATACTATGAAATATATTATGTATTTGGTATCAAAAATATTAACCAACTCTTAATAGTCCTTAAGGTCTTTAGGTCCAATAGTCTTTAAGGTTGGTATTCTAGAAACAATGAATATAGATTCCATGATTCCAATATTTATTTGTCCTCTGTAAAAGTTCATACTTAAACTGGTTTGGATTTTTTTTATAACATATTATGTAAGATGTGGATTATAAACAGCCGTATTGATCTCACATATATAGTGTAATAAATGTATATGTGTAATGTAATATTAATAGTAAGTAGCTTCTATTAATAGTAAATTAACAGAACACTTACATTTTTCACATGTTTACTAATAACTAATAAATCTATTAACACCTTAACAAGAAAACCTTCGTTATTTTAACCTCTAGCTTACACAATAAAGGTATTAGACAGATGAGATTTTATAAGCAACTAAAATCTTATGTGCGTTTTGATCAATGAATATTTTGAATTACAGCAAATGGTTGGTGGAGCCCGCTCGTACCCCCACCCGCAGCAGAGGCAACCCGTTCCTAATAATGTGAGTTAATAATGTTGGGTTTTATTCACAATTTTCATAATAATTCCACTATGTCTCTTACTGTTCCACTGTCGAATGTCGATTTTTCTCTTGCAATGTGAATATTTTAGGTAGTTGTCTCATGTAATTCATCTCCGTCACTGGGCCCTATGTGACTGATGTATTTTAATATTGTAATACTTATTTTACTTTGTTGCAGTGTGGGTCCATATGTGTTTTGTACGGTATTGCAAACCCTAAGGGCTAGGATAAGACAATGAGACATTTAACTTGTAATCTGCTAATATCTTATTATGCAAAAATAATTCAGTTAACTGCCTCATTGGTTGTGTTGGTTGCAAGCGAGACTGGCGATCGAGAGGTCTCGAGTTCAAATTTCGGGTCGGGAACTATGGATTTTCTAACATTTTCTAGTAATGGTTCGGAGTCTGGATATGTGTCCAGTGTAGACTCACCACCTATTCCATAGTGGGACATAAGCGTAACCGGTGAAACGTGGGAATGTTCACATCCCTCTGCTTACCCCTCCGGGGATTATAGCTGTGATGTCACGTAAATTAGTTAAACATTTGTGTAACAATATTTATTCTCTATTATGACTTGTTTAATTGTGAATTTTTTCGTTTACTCTCATTGCAGTACAACAACATGAACATACAAAATATAAATAATATGAACAATATGAGCCTAAACAACATGGCACGGGGCATGTCCGGTGGCACCACGCTGCACCAGCTGCTCGTGCAGTCCCATCACAGGAGCATCAACGGTAAATATACCAGCTGTAATTTACACATACATTAATATATAAGTACACACACGCACACACATACACACGCGCATGCACGCACGGGCACGCGCGCGGGATGGGGAGGGAGGGAGGGAGGGAGAGAGGGGAGAGAGCAGGAAGAAACACAATTTGCAGACTTGTAGTAATTAGAGGAAATAAAATTGTGTTTCAGAGTATTCATATTAATGACATATAATTTGCCTATTTCGTTGATTGACATTATATTTATTTGGTTGTTATAAGAACATAGTTGTTTTCATATGAAAGCTAGGTAATTTGACAATTTATTATGTGTTCGGTTTAGTCATATTATGGTAACCTTTAAAATGTAACGAAAAGGCTTCCCCAAACAGACGTAGGGGGCAACGGCGCCGGCGGCGGAGACAACCAGCTTGCCAGGTGGTTCTCCCCGGAGCTGCTGGCGCGCGCGTCCGCCGGCAAGCTGCCCTCCGTGCACGTGCCCAACGCGCTGTCGCTGGAGGACCTGGAGCGGCACCACCACTCGCCCGCGCCGCCCGTGCGCAACTAGCGCCGCGCGCCCCGCCGCTTTACACTTCGAGTCGAGATGAATATATTTTGTGTGAACTACTACTATATACAACATGTCTTGTGAACGGATGAACGGCGCGAGTGAATGGGTGGACATTTTGTTTGTTGCGAATTCGGCGAGTGAACGATTGAGCGGGAGAATAGACAAGTAATCAACTTTTATATATATACATACATACACAGGTGTTAATATAATCAAATTGTTTGTGTTTACGTACCCGATGCCCCCACCACCTCCCACACTCCCCAATACTCTCACTCTTCCCGATCTGTTCGGTTCGTCTAACATTTATGTACGTTTTGTCTGACGACTACTCGGTTGTTCGTACATTTTACTGACACCATACATACTGTTAAGTCATGTACGTAAGATGTGTTTTTGAAGGATTGCGAAACCAAATTGTGACACTATAATAATGGGATCGTGTTGGACGCGTTCATTGCGATGTCGACGACGTATATTGACGAGCGGTGTAGACTGTCGGCACGTATATAAACGCACCCACCGTGAGACAAACGTTGTATGTACATTATATTGTGTGAACTGTAGTTTTTGTGATCGCATCGAGAATAATGACTTTGATTGACGGCAATGAAATGCAGGACGCGGGTGAAATTTTGCAAAATAAACGTACACGGTCTTTTTGTAATTGATATCAAAATAAATAAATACATGGTTGTGTCTCTATATTGAAGCAGTATATACAAAGGGGAGTTTAAATTGTATGTGATTTGATGTTTGTTCGTTTTATTTGAGGTATTAACGAAAAATTCGGTGTAATCATATTGTCGTAGTCGTACAATAAATTGGAATTGTTATCACAATTGTAAAAAAGAATTATATCTCGTGTCATGACGAGGGATTTGTTTTTATCCATGTATCAAATCGTTGCAAAATCTAGGGTTTTTATTGCATGTGGATGATGTGAAATGAAATTGTAAGTTTATTCGTGCGAGATAAAATAGTCGATTTTGTCAATATATTTGTGCGTTGTCTCTATCGGATTATAGGATGGTGAGGTAGGTAGAACGGCGAGAGAGAGAGACAGACAGAGAGAGAGACGGTGAGAACGAGAACGAAGGAGAATGAGAGTGTGAGATAGTAGATGGAAAGATAGAGAATTATATATTGTAAATAACTGTAGGTTTACTTACTGTAGGGGTGAGTCGGTGGCGGCCGTCGCGGGGGTCGTTTGGTGTATTCATTTTGTACAGTTACCCGTGGAACTTGCCGCCTTGTATACAGCGCAGGCAGGCTGCCGGCGGCGCGCGCGGGTTCGATTCTGTGTCGTGTCAGTTGTCGATTGTCACACTGGTGCCCTTTTATCGCACTGGTGTCCGTTTGCCTGTTTAAAAATTGTATGTACCCGCGTGGCTCGTAAAATTATTATGTTCGGACCGCGGGCGGCGCCGCCGCGGCCGGCGCCGTACATTTGAAATTGTTGTAGTGATTTGGATGTTTGGCGCTTCTATTTGTTTTCAAACTCTGCGGCGGCTCCCCGACCGTAGCGGGGCAGGGGTGACCATGTGTGATGATGGTGAGTACGCGACTGCGGGTGGTGACGTGGGCTTCGTAACTGCACGAGGAATACAATTCGATGATAATCATTTCGTGTAGAATGTGTTTTGGGGCTCGTTACAATGTCTGTTAGTCTGCACGAAAATATACTTTGTTGGTGTCGACAGTCACGAGGATTTCTTTTCTTGGAGACGGTATCTAGTCGTGTGATCGCTATTAAATATTTGATTCCAATTCTATAATCGCGCGGAGGAGCTGAGGTTGTACGCAGATCAAGGTCAAAATAATGTTGTGGACAGACTAAAAATATATCGGTCGAAACAATGTTATAGACAGATTAAAAATATATGCCTCCAATTTATTCTCGTTGGCGACATCGGAGTACAATTTGAGACTGGCATTTGGTGATGATAGGGGAGAGGGGCACACGTGTGAAGGGGAGGGAGAGGGAATGGTCGGTCTGTGTTGTCTTTCATCTGCGTTTATGTCTGGTTTGACGTGATGGTGGAGAATATGTCTGTTCGTGCGTGTGTTTGAACGGGTGGATCAACTTCACTAATACCGGTGTTTTTCACGAATAATCCATTGCTCGGGTGCGCGCCGGCGGCGGAGCCACGTCTCGCATTCGCAGCGGCCTTTTATAAACCTAGTCAACCACATCCCCCAACCTACCTTCTACCATCGGCACCAATCCTCCCTCCAACACCGTCCCCACCCTGATCCAATCTACTCCAATCCTCCCCCATCTTTACCTAATCCCATTTCACCCATCCAGTCTCTCATCACCACTCTTATCTCATCCCTGAACCCCCTACTCCAATTCTATTCCTCTCAATCCTCCATTCTCCAATCTCCTCCCCCCACTCTCCCATCCTGTCATCTTTTCCAATCCCCTCCCTTCCTTCGAAATAGGGTAAAGCACTTCGTCTTGTGGACGCAATGGATACAAGCGGAGGCGTCTTTCGTCTTAACGGTTTTGTGTTTCATCAATGTTCGTATCAGAACACTCGAAACATAATAAATACATAATTTGGCTCATTGAAGTTGCCCGCCATAAATATTTATACACATATATATGTATCTAATCGTGTTTACGGTTGTTTTTATGCATTTTTCTTACACGTATTATAATTTTACACTTCACGTTTGTGGCATCAATGGTCTTCACGGCTGTTTCGTTGTCTGGTAATAAAATTGTTAGTGTCAGATTTGTGGGGTGGAATACTTTTTTTTTGACTCGCGCGCGTCACTTGGTATTTTGGAGTGCACCACTGTTTCCGCTAAATTTGTCACACTCCCACCCCCCCGGGCTCCGCCTAAAATTGTTTTGTAAAGTTTACACCCCAGTCGCACATCGTGTGTGGTGAGGACATTTTTCGAATTTTTTTTTGTTCGACGCCGAACTTGAAGCGTGTGAATAGAAATATTATGTGTCAATTATTGTTATTGTTATTATTATTTATTCTAATACTATCTCTGCATTCATATCCGGGCAATAGAGTAGTAGTATTTTTGAACCGTCCAACCGCTGTATAGATGCTTCTCTCGGCTCAAAATCCTGATATGTCTTTTTCGTTTCGAATGCGTTTATGTAAAATCTGGGCTGGACTGGGCTGGGCTTTCTTTTTCCACTCGTCCAAATAACGCCGTTTAGAGGTGTATGGCGCAGAGGTGTATCTGCGTCGTATTCCCTAGAATACGACGCAGATACGTTTCTATGTGATAGCGGTTTGGTTTTTACGTTATTTTTGACCGCTTTAAATCCAGCATAGCAGGAATCAGTGGAATGTTTTGAGAGATCCAATTCGGGAGCCCAGCCGCCGCCTGTGTCCTTTTGCGAACCAGGGCGACCGTTAAAGTTACAGGAAACGGCGATGCGCGGTTGACTGTGTGTGTGTATGTGTGTGTGTCGCGTGCGTGCGTGTGTGCGCGGCGCGTGTCCGTGTGTCGCGTTTTATTCGACACATGTTTGGATGTTTTCGTTGGCGGCGGTCGGTCGGCGGTCGGTCAGCGGTCGGCGGTCGGTCGGTCAGCGGTCGGCGGTCGGTCGCATGAGATGCGGCCGCGCGATTTTCGTTCTCGTAGCAGTTGATGATCAATTGAAAAAATAGACGCGAAATTTCCGTTTGTCGAACGTGCAAAACTTTTATGACGAAAACAATATGCGCTTACATTAACGAACAAGAAATGTCTCCTGTAAGCTTTAAATTATTGATTAAAGAGAAATTTGAAAGTTTATTGTGTTTTATTGTGCTATTACTTTGTGTTGTAGTGGCCATACTGGTAAAATTTAGATATTTGAGTTTTGGGTGTTAGAGATCTAGTGATCTATTTAATAACCTAGTTGGGTGTACTGTGGAGTTGCCAGACCCGAAGATCTGGAGGAAGTATTGGAACAAAATCACAAATATTAAATAATATTCCAATATTACATGCACCTTGTAAAGAAGGCAAAGCAAAATGATTCGCTTGATTATAAAATAAATGAACTTCTTAATTAGTGGGAGATTGGTCTTTGAAATTGAAAAAGAAATTGCCGCACAAGTACCACATTTTGGTAGGAAAGAGTAAAATGACGCTCCTTACAGTAATATGGACACCCATTGCACTAGGTTGACAGAAGGTTTACGGCACTTACATTGAAAGTACCTATAGTAGGTACTTAGTATAGTAGTGTTATCAAGCTGTCGAGTGATAGCTGACAGACTAGATAGTGAAGAAAGTATAGAGTTCACGCGGCAGTTTTGCCGGCAACCACGCTTTACAACTGACAGCAAATGATACTATGAGTCGTAGAAGGTATATGAATGTATATGAATATACACATCTGCTGCTACGTTATTAAAATGCAAATTGAGTTCTAAGCATAATAACGCATGATATGCGTAGATATTCTCAGTTGAGAACGGCGGACGCCGATGGGAAATAAAACAGTTAAATGCGTTAAGAGGAAAGCCAATAAAGAGCTCAAAGGTGCTATTGTGAATCCATACAAGCGGACGGCTAATAATGGCTCTCATACTAATTGTGTAGATAATGAGCAAGATAATGCATAAAGTGACGACATGGTTGGAATGTTAATAAAACGATCTAATGATGTAGGTACATAATATATATTGGGTAGGTACGCATTGTTGCTGTACTTGAGAATTCAATTGTGAACGCCATTTTTATGTTATTCGACCAATACCTACCCTTACTCGAAGATAGTTCTGTAAGTGGACGCTTCTAGATAAGGGGTTACATCAGCTTTAAGGAACGTATAGGTGTAAAAAAAGAAGTAACATCACGCCTGTAATCCCCGAAGAGGTAGGCAGAGGAATGTAGAATACTCAGACGTTTCACTAGTTACTAGTCCAATGTCCACAAGTCCCACAATGGAATAGGTGGTGAGCCTATTGCCATACACTGCGCACATATCCAGACTCTGAGCTACTACTAGACAATCTAAATTAAAAAATTTGGTAGTGCTCGCCCCGGGACCTTCCGTTCGGCAGTCGCACTTGCAACCAACACGACCAACAAGGCAGTCAATAAGTATTTAAGAATACCTATAATGTGGTTAGTTAATTATATAATAATATTTTGTATACATTATAAGTAGTTATGTACATGTCATTAGTAATATTAATCCTTGGCTTCACTTTCACAATAATAATTAAATTACGTTTAATGATTTACGGGGAAGCCTCAGTCAGTGAAAAGATCCCGACTGCGTCAAAATATTGATCGCATCTTCTGTTTCTTTCCCTTTCGCAACGAGAACTCGACAAATTGAAGTAACTGCATAAGTATAAATAATACCTACAACACTGCAGACAAAATAATTTCTGTTCGAAGCTCAACTCCGCGTTAGTACATTACACACCATCATACATGTAAATAGCACGTTTTCTGTTCAACAGATGGCGTTAGTTGGATGACATGATATATTTTATGAACACTGTTACGGTTTGTCTACTTCGGCGGCACAACGTAATAGCAAACAAGTTTACGTAAGCGATTGTAACTTACACATACGCACACACACACAGCTATAAGTTTCAAGGAAACGGCTCTAAATAAAGATGTGTTGAAAATTGGCATGATAGATCACGCGCGAATTGGATTTGGCATATGATTAGAAAATCTATTCAGCGCGCAGCGAAGCGACAGCTTGTGAACATTTTATGAGTGTGAGCAAAATCTTTTGCGTAGATGTGGATAACATTATCTTAAATGACATTCAACGTAATGAATTATTATAAAATCTTGATAGTGATTATTCGGTCTCAAGGATATAAAAAAGTAGGTAGGTACACAAAACTAAAATGATAACGAAACAGTCTTTGGATTTTCGTATAGTCATATGAACGATTTACAAGACCACATTATAGTTGTTTTGTAGTTAATTGGCAAAATGATTTGCAAGGTGCAAATCATTTTCTACGTCCTATACTGATTAATACTTTAAGTAGGTACTTGTAATGATTTGAGTCTTGCGGTTTTCCTCCTACCATAAATAGAATTTACAAACAAATTTACAACAGTGTTTGACCATTTACCTGCGTATAATTTCAGTGTTAATTCACCAACGAGGTTAATTGCTGATTCAACCAGCTAAATGTCATGACCATAATGTTGCTTAAGTTACTGTTGGAGTGTATTTCGTGAGTTCTAAAACGTTAGTAAGCTTTGATAACTAGTCGTTGGTCTTATCAATAGTGTATATGAATTATTATCATCATATTATTACGCCAGGTCTTTTACAGGCTGGACATATCTGTCCATATTTGTCAAATATGTCTATCGTTACAATTAATTTTAAAATGGATTTGAATAGAAATACTATTTTATGCAATACCATATTACTTTGAAATATATTGTAGATTTGTCTTCATCATTTTCTTCTTACATATTGCGCGAGAGAGTATCCAAAAAATTATAACCTGATGAATATTCTAGAAGTATATGTTTTAGGAATATACAGTGTTTGTACGGTCGACAAATTTATTGTAATCTCTTGTGACGCATATGATAATATATCGGATAAGATAATATTAGTACATAAATAAAATACGAGTGGTTTTTGTACCACAACAATTTTAAATACTGCCCTGTAACTTGCTCGTGAAGTGGAAACTAACAAATATGGAATAGGTGGTGAGCCTATTGCCGCACAACGGGCACCTATCCTGACTCCGTAGTACTATCAGAAAATCTGAATAAGAATTGTTTTGTAATGCCCGATCCGGGAATTGAAACTAGGACCTCGCAACTTGCAACCAACACGACCAACGAGGCTGTCATATACAGTGTCGTACATATTTTAAATATCACTATAGTGCATACATAGTTACAGTACATGTTTTTGTTCCAACAGAATAATCTTTCTATTTATAGGTTGCGTTACACAATTACTGCCTTGCAACCGCCGGCATTTTGAAAGCTATGTACATTTAACTTGGTTTGTTATCCTACAAATATTTAGGAAAAGTTTTCTAACTAGTTGTTTCACAACTTATTGAGGTAGCATTAATAGGTTATAATTCGTAAACGTGACTGGTGAAACGAGAGAAGGCACTACTTCTCTGCCTATCTCTACGGGAAATACAGACGTGATATTAAGTTTAGTTATAATTTGTTCTGAATTATGTTAAACAATAAGCAATTTATTTATAAGTAAAACGTATACACCTTGCTTTTACAACAGAATATATGTACAATATTTCGGTTTTTCTATTGGTAATTTGTTTTAGCTGGCGTATTTTTTACTATTTAATATACAATGAATTAGATTGAAATGTATATTGTTCGTTCCTTACACTACGATGTGAGTAAATTAATTTAATATTCAATCGATGTTCAAAGCGTAACTTAAACAAGACATGTGTGTATATGCACTATGCATGTTGTATATGCAATACGCCAGTTTTAGTTATTTTGTGTGAGTGTTGAAAAATATTCTGCTTTAAAGGTGTCGTTACATAATAAAGATGAAGTTCTTAATTTGGATAAGTCTATGAAATATATAAATAAATATGAATTATATAAAATCTTAACTTAACATTTTTGTTAAGTATATTATATCGTACGTATTAAGTAATCTTGCTCTTAAATTGTTAATTGATTACGTTCCTTCACAAAAATTGATGGCAGTCTTATAAAGCTCCTAGTCATTAGATCATTCATTATTAGATCCTTTAATCTGCGTTAACTAGGAGAGATTTTGTGTCCAGCAGCTAATTTGTAGTAGTGGCCAAGTTCCGAACAATATATTTTGTTGTTTCGCTGGTTTCCTTGGATTAAGAAAAGTTTTACAGGTCAAAATAATTTTTCAAATCGTGGATTATGATGAATGACAACAAGCTTGTCATTACGTAAGTTTATTGTCGAGCAATAACCAGACTTTAAGTGGTTTTGACTACAATGGGCGCATGTTAGTGTGCAATACATTGCATCTTATAGGTACTATAGTAGTTTGTCGAATGAATTTTGAATTCAATAATAACGTGTGTCAATATTACTTATGTTATTGATAACACTTACTAAACGCTTTTTTAAAGAACTATTACTTTTTTTAATTGCGGCCCCTGTACAATTACACAATGATTAATAATTTTATTAGAACGTAAATAAAAACTAAGCTATTATTTACACAGGAAGCACCTATGTAGTATCTATTAAAAAAAATTACCCGATGTGTTTGGATTGAATGCTAGAATATCTATTTTACATGCGTATTAATTACGTTTCTAGTGACTTCAGTACTAGACAAACAGATGTAGGTAAGTAATAGAACGAGGCAAGATCTCGTCAAGTGATTCAGTGATTCTACGAAATTTTGTTGTGGAAATAACATGTATGATGGCCGTATCAACTTACAATTTTATTATGCCAAGGACAACTAAATTCAGTTTCGAATAGGATTTACGTCAATACAGTTCGTAATCGTTGAGGACCAGTTGAAAAATACATATTTAATAATTTGGATAATAGACTTAAATTTGAAAAAATATAACCAAAAATATCTACAATTAAACCATAACAT
>DWFO01004739.1:0-11108 GCA_018246595.1 Mimoniades nurscia nurscia
ACCTACCGATCGGCAATCACACTTGCAACAAACACAACCAACGAGGCAGTCTACACTCCCACAGACTGTAGGAAACTCCCCACTCTACACTCCCACTATTGAATTAGTGTGTATATTGCCATAGACCAGAGACAAATTTAAGCTCCAGGTAAATACTCAAAAGTTTAAGTTAGAATAATCCAATAGTGCACTCAATCCGGGGGTCAAACCCAGGGATCAAAACCGGGGACCTCTCGGTCAATAATCAAACAGTTCAGTCTAATAAAAGATTAACTATCAAATATACATATAATTCTATGATTGGTCAATGACATTACACATTTGTGTGACTGCATTTTAACACATTGGGGTTTGTCAATTACAGTTTCCGACTTAAACAGTTTAGTTTTCTGCTTGTGGCAAACAGATTACTATAGTATTGAATATGAAACAATATTCAAATTTACAATATGTTATCTATACTTGGAATGAATAACTTTAATGCAATACATACAAACTATCAAGTTCAGTTTCATTTACAATTTGCAAGAGTACCTGTAAATCTTCTATACTTGATACATATTTGGGTGCACCTAGAAACTCAACAGATTTCTCTTCAAATTCGATTTTATAATTCAAATTCTTAGGACAAGTGACAGATTTGGTACATATCCCATTTGTGATTTTTTTAAATATTATGTGTGATATGATTTGTGGATCTAATGCATGAAAATCATTTAGTTTAGTGTCACTCGTTATATCAATCAATGAGTTCAGAGTGCCAACTTCCATTTTAATTTCCGAAGTGATTTTTTCAGTTTGGTTATTATCACAGTCTTTATTGCTTTCAGTATGCTGAGTCTCATTGGCCTCATATGATGTTTTTGTTTGTAATGACACATCTGGCATATGCTCCTCTATACCTTTTTGGAGTGTGTCGTCTAATATTGAAGGACTCTGTGGTTTTTCCTTTATAGATAATTCTACAATTTGTTCAGATTCATTAGTTTTGTCGACACTTGCAACAGCACTAATATTTTCCACATCCTCAATCAACTTACTCATGACAGTGCTATCAACTTCCATGGGTGTAGATTCTGATATCTTTACAATCTCACTGGGCTTCCCCAGTAACATTGCTTCAACATCACTAGATTCTAAATTACTTTTGAACTCTATTATTACATTTTGTTCGTTCTGTTTAGATTCTATCACAGAATAATTATCATTTAGAATGTCCATTATCGAAGGAAATTCATCAACCTTGTTTTCTTCAGTTTTTAATTTCTGTGACTTCTCTTCAGGCTTTTCAGTATACATAAGACCCTCTAGCTCCGCTTCTATCCGATCATATACTTTGTCATCATTTGAAAGTTCGTTTTTTGGCAGATAATCTATACACCAATCCTCTGATGGTAATATGCTCTTATCGATTTTAGGTAGTAGCTCAGCTAAAAGCATATTTCTTAAGCCATCTTTGTTATTGTTATTTTTTGGATCCAAAAACATAATAGTATATTGCTTGGTATTTGAAAGTACAGGTTTTGAGTTGTAGTTACTATTTTTGTCTTTGAGGACTGGGGTTTGTTTAAATCCATTACTTTCTTTAAGAACATTGTTGGTTTGTCGAATTGTGGAGGATTCATTTACTTTAGCTTTCTTATTGACTAATTGTGAATTATTAATTGGATGTTTATTGTAAGCATTTCGCCGAATTAACACCATGCCGTTTTCGTTGGTTTTCAATCTTGATGTATCATTAGGTGAACTATCTACTTGGGAGGTCGCCTTTTTTGTTTTCGGTGACGACACATTTTCGTATTGAATTTTAACTTTAGTGAATTTACCTAATATTTTTGCAAAATCCATTCGCGTCACTATCACTGAACAGTCACGGCATTTTGCTTCTTTATATAACCGCTCGATATTTCGGGCCATTTGTGATTTTCGTCCTCGTTTGACTTCTCGACCCTTGTAAGCGATCATCGCAACTAAGTTTTTATACGGACTCTCGTTTCGTTCACTCAACTAAAAACGTAGCTATCCACATTTCCCGCGCAGGCTATAATGCAAAGAGTGTTCACAGTAAACATCCACTTTTACTTATTTTACGTTACATGCACATCTAACATTTATATTATAGATAGCTCATAAATAATACGACATTCTTTGAACAAAAATATATCGTAACTTTATGAAGACACACAGCAGTCATATCAAGAACAAGCAAATATGGCGTCTGTGTAGTGATGCACTGTTTACTTTAATGTATCTACCAATGTCGATATAAACTTCAATATGTTTTACATCGATGTCAGTGCAAATAACAATATACTATTAAAATAAACTGTGTGACATTTGAATGTTGCATATAAGTATATTACTTTATATTTTAACGTACATAACTGCTAATGTGCATAATTGAAATGAATCTATATCTAATAATTTGGTAATAACATGTTAATATTGTGTTTCAGTAGTAACGTTAAATACTATTTTGGTGAACGTAAAATATTCCATTAAATATTTTTCATATGTAATGTACGCTAGAACAACCGTTCTTTTCGATATTAAAAATATATTACTACAAATAATGTTAAAAATTTAATCAAAATATTACTTCAAAAATTAAGATCAAACTATTATTTTATAAATTCGAATTGCGATTTAGTGAACTGTTTCGTCCTGTTCAAAGGAGTACCTATAAGATGTAGATAGTATTCTACCGTACGTCCATGGTAGATGGAGCGGGTGGAATCATAATGTTGAGCTCTTGTACATTGTATACTCATTTAGAGAGAAGCTCTGTAAATTATTATTGTACCTATGTATGTTTATTATTCATATAATAAATTAGTACTTTTGCGAATTATTATCTGTTTATTATTTTCGTCTAATAAACATTCAAATTAAATATTATTGGCATAAATTATCGTCTTATTGGGCTATGTTCTGGGCTACATTTATAGTAAATATTATTGAAATAAATTATCGTTTCACAGGCTATATAAATTTTTCATGAAATGAAAATAAGTGATAAAGCTCAACTAGTACAATACTTAACTTAAATTATATATCATGGAAGAACCTGTGCAGCGGAGCGACTACTGCTCATGTGTGCTCACAAAGTGTGGAATACAATGTCTACAGGATTTTGCCACGACATGAACGGGCTTATGTGAAAAATCTCATATTACGTACGACCTATATCTGCAGTTAATGATAATTCATTTGGAAGACGGTACTTTCAGTTCTACGTGTATGCTACCTAATTCTTTTGGAATACGGTACTTTCAGTTCTACGTGTATGCTACCTAATGTACATAGTTAAGAGTAATCAATTTTGAGGTATAACAACGGAATACACATCGTCTGGGCATTTCGTGAATGTGAATTATTGCATGTGAAGGAGCAAAAATAAGACAGTTAATCGTTTGCATTAAAATCAAAATATTCTTGTGGGCTTACAGGTTCCTTTTAATGAACTTATGTATTTCATGATATTTAAATTACAATTATCTTTGTGTGTTATAGACCTCTGAGAATATTCGTTGCTTTTTAACCATAGGTATCCTTAAAGAGAACTAAATTATTTTATTAGTTTATTATTTTATTAGTTTATTAAGAGAACTAAATTATTTTATTAGTTCTGTTAGTATTAGTAGTATGTGAGTAGTTTTATAATAATTAGTTAACTAAATATTTCATATGAGCCAAATATGACAAATGTGTTTGTCCTAAAAATAGTAATTAAACGATTATTGGATTTTCTTATAAGGAAAGAAGTATTTAGTAGACTTTAACAAGGAATGAATATAAAATTCGTCTTGGCTAAAAAAAAGAGAACGTTGAAACCAAGAAGAGAAGTTTCTTAGCAGTTATTGGAGATCTACCACTCTCTACATTCATCTCCTTGAAAATATCATGTGTGTCGTCTAAGCGAGATACCTACATCAGTGCTCCCTGCCCATTATTACATTTTAAATTTGAAAAAATATCTTAAATTTTTTGATGTAACTTCTCTAAGTATTAGTATTAGTTAGGTGAGAGCGGAGTCAAAAAAATAATCCTCGACCCCGTGCTGGGATACAAGGTATCGTAAGAAAGGACTAAGCCCGACGCTGACGGATTGTGGTATGACTTGGCAGGCATAACTAAATGCCCTGGCCTCCTGCGTGCAGCCGCGTAGGTGGTGCGGGAAGTTGTGCTCTGTGATTCCAAACCCACATGCACAGCGGGGGACTATGTTCATAGCCCCTCATGGGAAACCTATACCTCGCAGTGGACTGAAATAGGCTGATGATGTTAAGTATTAAAAAACCTACGGTTCCTTTGAACATCTTGTTACAATTTCTAGTTATTTAGTCTCGATAGAGCTTAGATTTCTAGAAATCTTAAGCAGCTGGCAGGTGCCAAATATGCCACCACTATATCCATCACGAATACACTTTTACTAAAGTAATTAGCATTTTACTTTCATGGTTTTGATAATTACCGGAGACAAACTTTTCAGTTTTTAGGTATAGTTACAATTTCTAGTAGAAAAAATATTATTGCTGTCAAACTCCAACTCACGCTCAACAGTCATATTCCTGTAATCCTGTTACATAATAATATTAATTAAATTAGTTAATTAGATTGATGCTGTAGTATTATCTAAAGTCATTGCTTCAGATGGGTTATAAATATTTATGAGCTGCGTAGTTCATATTTACGGCAACTGTAAATGTGGCCTGTTTGTTTGACAATATGTTTTCATAAAAAATCAAAGAATTAAAATAAAGATACAAGGATAGCTCAAGCCGAGTCATATTCTTAAAATTATTCTAATTTTATAATGTTTAAAGCGACCGATCGAATGCATCAATATTATTATATAAAACCCGCTTGTAATCGGAACTGAAATAGTAGTTCCTTTTACACAAAATCAGAAAGAAAATTAAAGACCACGCTACATACCTGCTAAGATGGATTGCTAATATGTGATCAAATTAAAGTATTGAACGGCTACTACAGTATGGCAACACAGTTTTAACACTTTTAACATAATTTATTGTATATTTCAAGATAATTCATTTAAATGTATTAAACTGCATGTATTCGTTTTATGAAATGTAACCATGTCTTCACCAGGACATAATCTAGTTTTAATAACGTCCTTAATAATCTTCATTAATTTAACTATGTCCTTAATGATAGGCATCATGACAGTATTCAAGAATCTCCATAATATGATTTCATCTTATGTAATAAAATTTATAAAGCGCAAAAAAATACCTAACCTGTTTTAGATTATAATTACTATAAATAATATTTTTGATAAAATAAAACCATCAAATACTGCAATCCGCCATAATAGTTTGAACACACATCAGGGCTTGTGACGTCACGAGTGTGTAAACATCGATGATTTCGTTGGAGCTCAGAAAATCTGCACAGCTTTTATCAGTTAATTTGTATTTTCGTGCGTTTGATTGCTTAATTTCGAAATACAAAGACCAATCTTTAGCCATGGAATCTGGGTTTACAAAGGCAAATAGCAATAACTGCCTAGAATACCGATTTGTTGATGCTTTTCTTGCATCAAAGAAAGATTTGCTTAGTAGCATTCCTTAATATTAGGAGTTCATCCTGTAATATCCCCATCAAATGATACGCCATATAATTTTCCGTATCGTCTGATAAATGGAAAAAGGCTAAAATAATAATTAAAATGAAACAAATAGACATTAAATATAATTAAATATAATCAAAACACGAAATCTAATGTAACATAATTCATTCTTCGTATTTATACACGAAATATAATAATTACACGTACAAACAACATATTGGAATCTATAAAATAAATTGAAATCTTCAATTAAATGGTCTTCGCAGAAATATAGTGCAGTGTTAAAACTTATAGCCGATGGATCTCTCCGTCCAAGATGAAGCCACTTATTTCGTACCGTTTTCTCGTGAGGAATCAAAACAAGTAATATGCTGGGTGTATTTAAAGATGTGTTTTCACATTGCCGAACTACACACCATTTATATACCTCTGAATTAAATTTTTTAAATGAAAAAAGCAACTAAATAACTGTTCCCTGTATCATAACATTACTGTTGACGTACAGTATACACAGACGTGACGTAATCTAGCGATACCATGACACCGGCAACCGGTTAAGAGGCAATTTTAAATTTCAAATGCAATATTGATATATTAAACCTTTATTTTTTACTAAAATAAGATATTTTTTGCAAAGAAGATATACTTTGAAACATCATAGAACAGTTTTTCCAAATCAGTCATCATGCTTATTCTCCACTATATAACTTTGACATTACAACGTTAGACGTTTACAAATTTATGACGTTTTAATTCGTTTGAGGGTGGTTTAAAATAGAGATACATAATGTTTCATTAACAATGGCGGATACATAGGAATTTGCGCCTATGTATTGTTTTTTAATGACTTGAAGGATAACCGAAAAAATAATGATAATTGGAGGTACAATTTAAATTTCTATTAACATAAATATTTAATGTACAATAAATTTAAGACTTCGCTACACAAGTTTAGTTCCTTTTTATTGTAACGACTTATTTTAAGGATATTTCGACTTGATCCAAAAAAAAATTAAATAGTTCCAAATGCAACAAATGTTCATAAAAAATCTTATATATGGAGACAATGTAAGTTAAATTATTTTGTTTAATAAGTGATCTAATTACTTAATTTTCATTTCGTAGTTCCAATGAATTAAAGTAGTTTCATGAAGATTATGTTTGTGTTAACAAAGTTGATGGTTTAAATATGTATTTTCAATAAATCATGATTTTCTGGCTTTTTCACTTTAAGGATGTAGACATGTATTAAAAAAAACTTTGCTCTGATAATAAGTGCTGAAGAATATTTGTTTTTCAAAGTTCATAACTTTCAATTTGTAAATATTTTAAAACTGGTAATTATGTATTGCTTTATCTGCGAATTATCTTTCAATGTCTCGTAGAAGCAATAACATTGCTTATTGTTATATAAATGCATAGCAATTTTTCCTTGCATTGGCTGGATGCCATGGTATACTGTTTTTTTTGCATGTCAGATGACTACTTGGAGCAATAACACTTTTATTGTATGTTTGATGTTCATCGATGTCGGTGGCTGTAAATTGCGAACAACACTAATCTGACAGCGTTCAATGCGCAGCGCAGGTTACGTCGCAATCCTGCCTCGTACCATAATTGTAATCAAGATGGCCGTCGTGTATTGATTATTATTGAAAGAGAACGCCGTTTTTATGCGCATGTGAAGTTCTACTATATTATTCGAAATTATTTATTTACAAATACTGCAGTAAAATGGCCTGGTCCATGCCAACCACAGGTCAATGGAACCCTAGTATTGGTATTCCTACTGAAGGGAATATGACGAATTATACGGCAGAGCAATGGGCAGCATTGCAGCAGCAAAATTGGCAGCAGTGGGCGCAATGGCAACAACAATATGCTACTTGGCAATCACAATACGGTAGCAAGGTTTGTTATATTTGATTTTATCGTTGGTAGTGGCATACATTTTTGGGCAAAGTTTAATATATAGTGTAGGCAACCGCCTGTACATATTCCTTTTCTGTTTTTACAGTATGTAGAACAAATGCAAGCACTGCAGACTGTTACAGCGATGCCACCATTGCCTCCGGTGAATACTGCACCACCACCCGCGCCACCGCCGCCGGATAAACCACCACCACCGCCACATGAAAATAACCAGCCACTCTATGGAAATGCTCAAAACAAACCTATATCGGTTGCGGATCTTGGGCAAAATAATGCTCTGACAAATAACATCATAGACTCTTCAGTAGGCAACAATCATAACCGGCCTTATGCAATAGAGGCACACCCAGAAAGCACGGAATCTTCAGGGAACACGGAAGCTCTGAGAACGCTTGCAGAGGAGGAGAAAGCATTTGATATACAGTTCCAAAAATGGGAAGAAGAAATTGAAAAGTGGAAAAAAGCTAATATAAACCATCCTGACAAAAAAGCATATGAGGAATATGAGCAAAGATTTGAATCATGTAGAGCACGCTTATTAGAAAGGAGACAACAGATGAAGCAGAAGAGAGCTAAATTAATGAGTACAGTACAACAGGTACCTAATACTGCTCTAAGACATAATGTAACTGTACCTCCTCCAGGACATAATCCAATTTCAACTGACTTTGTACAGAACAAAGACCACATCCTCAATAATACCCCAACACAAAACTTTAATAATACCTTTTCGCAAATTCCACAGTTTAACAATGTACCTCAACAGGACTATCCTAGGGAAAATAAGAATTTTGATCTGCACACTAGGTATGAATCATATTCAAACACACATACGGCTAGCACTACTCTTACTGCTAACCTTATGCCCACTGATCCCTTCTTACCGAGAAGTGAACCACCAAAAGGAATCCCAGGATTAGATTTAGTACCAGCAGGAGACAAATTGATGAACAAAACACATGACGTTATTGATATTACTGCTGATCCCATGGAAAAGCAACAGATAATTCCCCAACAAGGACCAGATTACTCAAAAATTTCTAAAGGAATTAATAATATTTTGGGAGATGAAAAAATTATGCATATCCTGTCTATGGTTCGAGGGCAAAACCATCCAGTGAATAACATTCAAGGTACATGTGGGATTAATACAGATAATAACCGTCAGAATAATTATTGGGAGAGGAATGAAAGCTATAATGACAACTATAGAATGGGTCAAAATATGTCTTATGAAAAACAGCACAGTGATTATTCAATGCGACAAGAAAATAATCAAGCTTCTAAATATGCAATGCCTCCTGTAAAACAGTATGATAACCGGCAAGATGCTATGCCACAAGATCACTATTATGAAAAAAACCAACTATATAGTAGACAAGGCAGGCCACCAATGATGCAACAGTCTGCACCACCAGTAATGCAACAAAATGTAAGGCCTAACATGCCTATGCGCTCTTTATTGGATCCAATTCCACAGCAGAATGAATACTCCAATGAGACATATGATAGGAGAGGCATGCCAAATGAGATGCATATTCCCCCAAGTCAGACTGTTAAACAAAATGCACCTCTTAGACCACCTCCTCCAGTGAGACCTGGGTGGGTTGAGGACCCTTTATTTACACCTTCAATAATTGTGGAATATGAACATAAACCATTGAGATTGAAAGGTAATAGATTGTGTTATTTTAAATCCACATCTGATTTTTCCTACAAATATCAATATGATTTAATTGAGACTGAAAGGTACTATAGATAGGCAAAATGTATCCCTGACAGGAAAAGAGTGATTTATATCTTTTCGATCTTGGGATACAATTCACTCTTTTATATCTTTAACTTATTTAGCTCAGTATGGCTCAGAGAAAGAATAAGGCAGCTAAGACTAAAAATATGTCTTTTATATAGTCACCTCTTTTAACTCAGATTTAGAACTCAGTAAGGCGGAAATTTAGTGAGCTTTTTTGTTGCATTTGCCTCCTATTAAGCATTTTATGTCTTTGTCATAAAGCACAAAAAAGCTAAACGCCCGCGCGAAAGTTCAGAAAATCCGTATTTTACACTTTTAATACAAACATGCAATATCTTAAGTCTTTCTCTTTTACGTGTAAATTGCTATATAAGCCCATCTCTTTCTCTCTAACTCTGAACGAGCCATAACTCCTTACGAAAATTGACTCTGAAGCATGAAGTTATAAAGATATAATTGAAACACATGTGAGTTAGAGAGTGATTACATCTTATGTAAAGATATATATCTTGTCTAGCTCGAGAGCTACACATCTCTTGAAGGTACACACTTACTAAGCAAATGTGAATCAATTATGAAATCCACCAAAGCTTATTTTATGTTTATTAAGTGAATATTAAAAATATTTAGCTGTTGATATTCAAAAATTTGGTTGGTATTGTCCTGTGTTATAGTGCTCCAGTCTGATTGCATTAAAACTGCATGCCACCTGCAAAATTGCAGTTTGTGTTGTCACATAATTGCATTAAGATTATGTATGTAAAATTGCTAGCCAATATGTAGTTATAAATATTTTTTTGGTGTATTTTATATGTGATATTGGTTAAGTGTTTAATGTTTCTGTTTATAGCTCGTGATTTCATTGAACCTGTACATACATTTGACTATAATCACCAGTCAAAGGATAGTGATGTCAAAAAAAAAGATTTTGAGAAAGAGGGTGAAGAGTTATTTGTCAAACATCCTAGAATACCCGAGAAAGAAGATCGCTACACTGAAAGATACAGAGATTTGTATTACAGGGATCAAGAGAGAACATTTAATAAAGGTAATGTAAGAGATTTTCGTGATGATTATCATCCAAGAGGTTTCAGAGATGAATATCAAGACCGGCGAAAATATGATGATGACATTGTCATCAGAAGATATGAAAACAGGAGACAAGATGATCATGATAAGTATAGGAGACGTGAAGACTTATATAGGGAGAGAGAAGATATGTTTAGGGATAGAGAAAGAGACCTGGAACGAATCAGAGATTCAGAACGATTCCGGGAAAGGGATTGGGATATGTGTAAAGATAAATATTATAGAAGATCTAAAAGTCGTGATACAGAAAACCGTAAAAGACGCCATAGTAAAGATATTGAAATAATGAATTCTCCAAATTCTAAGAAGCCTAAAGAGACGGTACCAATTTCGACACATCCAAATGAAAAACCCAGACATACAGTTATGATAGATGACATATTAGAATTACCTGGGCGACAAATGCGGCCAGAGAAAATTGTAATAATCCTTCGAGGTTTGTAATATATATTTTCATTTTTAATATCTAGCAAAATTTTGCTACGGCGCACACTACTCTTTTCTTTTTTACCTCATCTGTGACTTACTATTATTAATATGTTTGGTGCAAGTACTTACATAAATATTTTTTAAATATGTAATTGAATGTTATAATTACAGCTAATATAAGTATTTATTTATTTATTTGACTGCCTCGTTGGTCGAGTTGGTTGCAAGTGCGACTGCCGAACGGGAGGTCCTGGGCTCGATTCCCGGGTTGAGCACCACTAAAAATTTTCTAATTTAGATTTTCTAGTAGTG
>DWFO01004740.1:0-11107 GCA_018246595.1 Mimoniades nurscia nurscia
CATTCATGGGCCGCAAGTGAGACGTCCGCGGGCCGCAGGTTGCCGACCGCTAGACTAGATGGTCGATCGTACATTACATTCACCGCGGCTATGGTACCAAAACACAGCAATGCATGAAGCTTAGCCTCACGACAATCACAAATGCAGTAAGCAAACATATGTATGTACATACATAATTTACCGCCAGGTCCCACACGGAGTAGGCAGAGAGAATATAGTACCAAATGTCTCTATCTGATGTACCTATCGAGCTTCTTCTACATTCATCACCCTCTTAAAGAAGCTGCAGATATTACTACAATTCAACATTAAACTAAAATCTCTAACGTCAGTTTTAAATTTGAAATTCGTTGCGAAAACTCCTATATATATATATTGTAGATATTTCTCAATATACATTATCATTTAGCGTTCGGAATCTTGGAAAACACTAGCCGTTCCTTTACGTATCTCAGAAATTTACATATAAATTTAATTCACATACAGCCTGCGATATGAAATAACCAATTTTATGAAGACTGAATTGGTAAAGGTATCTCTCAGCCAAACACAATGGTGATGAAATATTACTTGACAATACCAACATGACAATAGGTTAATTTGACACAAAACACTTTATCCCCGAGGATTATAACTACATGCACATGGGCGTAACGTGTAAGATATACACACCTACATACATACTTCAAATGTGTTATTGTTTTCATGATTAATCGTCGCAAGTTGCGCTAAGACAGTTAATAGCTTTCGGTAATTTATTAGATATAATAGCGTTATGAAACTAAGAACAGGGCGATTATACGGATGTCAGGCGATATTATACAATTATTAGTAAAGCATAGTTTCATTAAATAGGTGATACATACATAATGTCAAACTATTTCATGGATTATTGTGACGTGCCTTCTTGAGTTCCTTTTAGAATTTGATTCAAAGCAGACTTATAGTACCCGCCTTTATTAACAGGACTAAACCAGGGCGATTATACGGAGATCATTCGGTTATACAGTTGTTAGCGACACATAGTTTGATTTCAATGTTAACATTTCTAGTAGTGGCTCGGAATCTAGATTTATGTCCGGTGTATAGCAATATGTTCACTGCCTATTCCATAGTGGGACCTAAACGTGACTGGTGAAACATGGAAATGTACTATACTCCTTGGTCTATCTTTTCGGGGACTACTGCCATTATATTGTTTTTTACGTAAGTTGATTAAATACCTAATAGGTATATTATATTGTCTCATAAATTACCGGAATTTTGTAATGTATTTTTCTGTCAGTCCGTTTTCAATGTTGTTACCTTTATGACACAGCATTATTAAAACCAAATTCACTCAACTTTGTTACACATTTAACATACTCGTATGTTTTTTTGTCAGACAGACTCGTGAACATAAGTACATTTCTTCACCTGGATCCATGCGGATTAAAAGAGCATTACGGTGAATAAATTTTAAGCGGAATTGAGTTTAACATCTAACCATTTACCGTGGTAAAGAGATAGACGTTACAATGTGTATTTATGTAATGAAGAACTCAATCATTTCATCCTTGGACTCCACTAAACAGCGCTATACGTTGGGATGGTATTCCAACTAGTCGTGTCCTCCAACAAGCGCGGCGACTCCCCGCGCCGCACATTCTTGCCCCGACTATTTGTCACGTACTTAATGTTGCTCTAACATTTAAAGTTGCCCCTCACCATTTTCTAAAGAGCCCCAGTGCATCACTCAATACGAAACGAAGACCAATTATTTTGGTCTAAACATTGAACAAAAGTCGCACGTAAGTGATCGATTTATTGTTTTAATTCGAAACATGCCATTAAGTAATACACTCTAATACCAACTGTTAATCAGTATGGGTTCATAGGTAACACAAAAACATAATAGATGTTAAATATAAAAATGTAATTTTCGAAGGCGGCGTACAACAGTAGATAATTATTAAAATAGCAGATAGATACCTACACCTCCGTTCGAAACAAAAAAGCACCCGCAACTGATTGGCGATCTCATTAAAATCAGGAAAGACTCCGCGCCATTCCTCCCCTTTCCACCCCTCTCTTTTGAAACAGGTCATGGCCCTATTTATTTTTACAGCCCCTGTAAAAGAATTAATAAGACGGATTGTCGCGATCTTTTAATGGATACTTTCCTTATTAAAGTTAAACCGATATTGAAGTTAACGCAATTGAACCGTCATTTCTAATAGATATTTAAAGGCCGAGGGCGGTCGCGTCATTTAGAATGGCAAATTTTGTAATATAAAAAATATTTATAACGTATTTATATTTTTGGAAAACTTCTAACAATTGTGATGTATATTAGATGAAATGTTCGCAAGAGATCTTTGAGTTTGACTTTTAAACATTTTATGTAATATTTGTGGCTTACAACAAACTCATCGTAATTTTGTAAATATAACTATGAATAAAACATTATCGCGAGTTTCGGATACGATTAAGTACAAATATCACCTATATTGATCAAATAGGCCAGATACTAGTTGATGAGGGAGTCAAAAGTCTCCGAAACCGGCTTGCATGTAGGAAGACAGTGACAAATGTGGAGGAGGCGCGGCAGGTCTGTAACGATAGGGATATTTGGCACTTGGTGCTCTCGGCCTATCCCGCAAGGGACTTGGCATGAAGATATGTACGTATTTTACGATTAAGTTAACCTTTTGCTAGGTATATTTCTTAGAAATAAAATAGGTAATTAAATAAATTGAATGTAAACCGAGATTATAGAAATGGCTCTGAAAGTTGTCTAGGTGAAGTGACAATGCACTAGCCCGCTTCGCTCAAAAGTTGATGCGGGGTGGAGTAAGCGACGTTTAGTGTAAGACTGCTTCGCAAACGCAGCGTTGGACTGTATCTTGTCAGATGGCATGAAGATATGTACAGGGCGGCAGGAAGAAACCGAATGAGGAGAGCTGCAGACGGAGCTCAGTAACGCGCCTTGAAAGAGATCTATATAGGATAGTAAACTATGTCGGTTGAAGTCAATGATCTACTCGTAACGCAATAATACAAGCCATAAATAAATAATAAATAAAAAATAAGTTAAATATTTGAATGTTTCTATTTTTTACATTTCGCTATTTCGCTATCTCGCTTCTATTTCGCTAATATTCTTAAAATATTAACCATCAAAAACTCGTACCTGAATACCATTTCAATGCATGTTATGCAATATACTATATTTATAAGTCTACAGCGAGCAGAGGATGGAACATTGCAATAACATAGATGTGTAACGACATATTCTTTCAGAAAGATCATTGAACTAGTGTTATTTCGAGAAAATTAAAATGTAACGTTTGCAGAGCGATTCATATCGTCCTTACATTATATTCGTTCATAAAATTGTAAAACATGTTCAAGACATGCGTTAGTAGATAAAATATCTTGAAAATAGAATTTTTGTCCGGTGTCCTGATAAAAATAAATTAATATGTATATTCATAATTCCAAATATTAATTCATGAGACGTGCTTGGATGTTGATGACGAATGTACATTTCGATTTTGTTAACAGACAACTAAAAAAATCCAATGACATGGCAGAAATAAATGATATTGTAAAACGTCAGTACTTAACGGACATGCTTAACATTTTTTACTTTTGTAGAACAAAATGAGTCTCATGTTGTTATACAAAAGTAAATCGCGGGAATTATCTTAGACGGATACTATCAAACCATTTAAGCGTTACGTTTAATGACGACTTTATCTAGATTGCACAGTGTTCGCACAGATCTGTAGATTGCAAAGCACAGGTGACTGCGCGGCAAGTGCTAGTCGTTCCCGTCACTTTCAAAGTAATTTTCGCCCAATTAGACGCTGAATGCGTCTCGCTCGCGTCACTGAACGACGAGATTGCTTCCTGGGGCCTGCCTTTATTCTTATAAACCACCTGACTGAAAGACTGCCCAATTTCACGTTTTCACCTGTCAAGAAATAGATTTGTTTTATATAGAAATTATATTATGCGAAACAAGCTCATAATTTTTCATACATATTCCAATGAAAATAAGATCAATAACAATTAACGGTCTGATTGTGTCAATTGAATGAGGAAACCAAAAATTTATTCACAACTGACTAAACGCACCCTCATAGATAATGTTGATATTAGACAACAGTATCCATAAGTCAAACAAAATATAAACGTAAGGAATATGGATGTAGGGATCAATATTGGGGAAGAATCATACCAATCTTAATTGCAGTAAATATTCACGTAAAACATTAGCCAATGAGGTTTACATATCAATGTAGCTATATCCCGCGCTTTGATCCAGCCTCTCGCACAACGGTTACCATAAATCCACTATATCGACACCTAGCGTGCCGCGCTTAAAGTGTTCAATGTACACTGACAGGTTACAACGACTAAAGTCAGCAACACAAGTCTTAACAATTTAGAAAAAAATGGCATAAAACAATTAAGACAAAGGCGCTCTGAACTGATTAACCTTAAAGAGTTTATTTTATCGTGTTCCATTTGTTAAGATAATTAAGAGATAATAGTTTCCAGGTCGCCATTAAGTCACGCCATTACAGACATTTGTCGATTAACAATTTAACGAAAAGCGCGATCCAGTATTCTGCGCTCAGGCACAACTTACAGAGGAGTTAAAAATCGATATAAGCGTTATTTTGGGCCATGTGTCAGTGAGACTTCCATATATGTAGGTGACATGTGTACTTTGAAATTTAGTAAAAGATTCTAAATAATACGATGAAAATAAAACCATTTATACAGATGAAACCACTAGATTTATGTTAAAATTTTATTTACGTTAAAACGTCATTTTAAACCCGCACGTTATATTGTCAATTAAATAAATAAATGAAAACACCTCATAATCCGCGAACTCAATATTCCATTCAAAAACCTTTTAGGTTGACGAGCACTGAGATTTAGGACTAATTCATTGAGATCACTAATTTAAAGAACAACTTAACGTTGTTGACGTAGTGATTAAAAAAGTGAAAGATTGGAATCTACGATTAAATGACGCTATTTACATATTTGCGTGCAGACTCTTTTTATAAATATTTCTCATTACCATAATTATAGCTGCGTTTTATTCAATCGCGAGTCGTGCTGTCATAGAGACGTGTCAACACAATCTAACAATATTTCAATCAAGACAATAACAATTTAGAATGCAAAGACTTTGGCAACGAAATTTACATGAGTCGTCTCAAAGAACATTTTACTAAGTGCTAAGGGGATTGAAGAAATAGTATAAAGATGGTTTAGTAAGATTTAAAATTGACGTTTGGATGTTTGGGCAATTTTGACTATTATTTTTAGAATTGAACGTAAACGTATCATCACGCCTGTAATCGCCGAAAAGTTAGGCAGAGGAATGTACTTCACTCGCACGTTTCACCAGTTACATTTACGTCCCACTAGGGAATAGGTTGTACCTAAGTTACTGAAATACACCGGACATAAATCCAGACGCTGAGCCACTACTAATTTAAGTTATTTTATCAGTCTTAGTAGTATTTAGTTAATACACATTCTTTTTAATATTTTTTATTATTTTATAAAACAAAAAAGACTCAATTACAACTTAAATTTTATCTAAATCCATTAACAAATAAACATTAGTTCGTTGTCATAATCACTATGTGATCAATCCTATTGACATTATCTCTAAAAATAGACAAAATAAAACGAGATAAACTGTATACAATAACAAACACGTAATAAACAATTAAATAGTAATTATCTACATATATATGTATATCAAGAGACACCAATTTGTACAGCATTTGTCATTGTTCCAAATCTTAGCGTTCAAAGTGGATTCGGAGTGTACCGAAACTATCGTGACGTCATCATGGCATGCGACAGCTGTTCGGATTAATTCTGTCTCCCAATGTTGAAAATGTGGTATTTTTCTTCTATAATTACATCCATAGAATATTACGACTCACGAAATGGGCGCGCGCTTAATGACTGTTAAATAAAATATTTGAATATAATCGGTGGGGCGCAGCTCTAGGTGTTTAAAGCACTCTTTGTCTAGTCTTACGCTAGTGGTTGTACATATGTATACATGTATATACATATGTACATCTACCAGCATGCTTCCTTGTGAAGACCGTCCTATAGATATTTAAACACATTAAGATGCAAACTGATTATTTTATAATTTCTTCTCTTATGTCAACTTCAGTTCGGATTAAAATTCTATAATGCTCGTAGAATCGAAACAATTACCCTGGCCTTTGTGAGAAAGTTACTAGCAGTTCAAATCTTATGCGATCCGATTAACACTACTACTAAACATTATAAATTTTAGCATAAATGTGACATAAGACTTATGTATGTATGTAAAAATAAAACAACGTAAAAATGAGAAACCAAAATTGACAAAAAAGAGAAATTATACATAGCAAATAATGAAATTAATAACAAAATAACCAAGATCAACTATTTCTTATATGAAAGCACACAGTGGTAATGCATTTAATTTGATAGTCAGGATTACCTACAACCCAACGTATTATTCCACCCTCGTTAGGTTTGCAGTTTAGGTTAAGTAGATGCAAATAAAGCTACAATTATACTAAACCGCGGCGCGAATCCCTAGATCGTGTTAAAGTATCAAATCGACTAACTGCTAAACGGAGTTTATTTTAAATTATACAAGTATATACATTATTTCCTACCTCTCAGTATTATGGTAATTATGATTTTAATATGATTGTAAGACGTTTTTTATTCACGGCAAAAGATCCCCTGTTGTTAAGCCTCGTACTGGTAACTGCTTTCCAGAGTACAAAGCGCGGAAGCTTTTTTTCCAAGAGTCGTGAACTAGCAGGCTACAATCATAAGTGACCTCTGCCGCCCATGAAGGTGTCAATCTTGAATGTTTAGAAACAGGCCTCCTCATATCAGTTGTTTTTGTTACTATTCGTGATTAATAAAACTAGTAATTTGTACTAATACCAATTAATGTAGGTAATATCGGTAACCTAACAGACCTACAGATAAAAGCTTGTAAGTAACGTTAGTATGTTAGTATACAGGTTCAAAATAAATATGTTCCAGTTAGGTTTACTTCTGATCTATTTGGTACGAGGTACAGATGTCTACACCGTATAGAAGTCACTTAACATCAAGTGGTCGGCACACATGTGATTACCTTGCCTATTCGAGTGAGCATAGACGAAACAGATAAGCGTCAAGACTATCGAAAAATCCTCGAGGAGTTCCACACCAATTAATGAGTTGTGGAAATAATAATTTATAAAAGAATTATCACATTATATGTGTAGGTACTTACTTATAAATCATTCGGTTGTACAGAATAGCATGCGAAAAACGATGAAATATTTTTAAAGTGCTAAAGTTGAATATACCTATTGTAAATTTTAATTATGAAATTCAAGTATCAAAGGGGTAACCGGATCGCAAGCGAATTGAATGCTCAATGGTGAGGTTTGCCAAAACATGAGTTACGCGAACTCAGCCGCGAAGACGAACGGCCGGAAGGGGCCCAGTTTCCTGACTAGAATAACTTCGGTTACGACTTGATTCTCTAACACCAAGCTTCGGAACGTTAAATCGATGTTTTAGTAGCCATCGCCTATGCAATGTGGACGTCAATTCATTAGCAGAAAGCTTCGAATATGCATAGAATGTATTTTTTATACTGATATTTTGCATCGAACTAACATACACAGTAATACCTTAGCAATGAACCTAAAAACTTGAGGATTCATATGCAATGCAACAGAAAAATTAATGTTGGTATGTAATACATGTACCGCAAAGGCTATGATTGCCTACAGGACCAAGCAAGATAACCAGATCGTCATTTTATAATATTACTGTGATTTAAATGGGTAATTGTACTAATTTCACAATGTATTCACAAAAAAAAACAACGACAAATTTCCCCCGGCACAGTTGACGTTTCTGATGCTCTTGCGAAATATCGGGGTCGTGATAAGCACTTCGACCTCAACGAATTCGGCTCAAATAATGCTTACAATAAAGTGGGCACTGCGGTCATTGAGTGATGTTCGTGTCAACAAAGAACGTTTTTACATCTTTGATCGGACGCCAGGCTGGCCGCGCGTCGGGCCGCGGACGGTGATCAACGACGAGACGCGGCCATTGAAAGCATATTAAACTGTGGGCAAAGTGGACAGAACACAATGTTTCGTACAATCAGTTTATACATAGCTTGAATAAGAGGTTACAACAGTGATAATCTTTAAGTTTATAATTATCTGCTCTTTAAAGACATAAAGCTATGTAGGTAGTTATTTCATATCTTAGCGATAGGGAATCATTTTGTTTTTTTATACACTGACTATAAAAGTCATATACATACATAAATATTGTCACTCCAGGTGCCTTATGGGGTAGGCACAGAGCACCAAGTGTGTGATATCTCTTTCCTTACACATGTGGTACTTCTCCTATATTCATCTCTCCTCACGCATAGAAGTCAAATACAAAAATAAGAAAGCGAAAAAAATAAATCAAAAATTATATTGTTACCGTAGGTAGTAACATCATACAATTGGTAACATGATGTTATTTCCAATTAATGTTTGGATCTGTTACCACTTTAGCGCATAGCGTCATGTACCTACAGAAACTATTTCAGGTAACTTTTTTACACCAATATAACAATCCTATTTAATTATAAGAAATGAAGGCATTACATTTAGTTATAGGAAATATACTTACGATTATAAATTATGTTCAAAGGATTAAATTCCCGTAAGTGTATATTTTAATTAAACATGTAATACTAAGATCACCCGCCTAATATTGCTGACATATTCTATCAACTCAAAAATACTTTTAAGGTGTGTCACTGATTTTTAAACATTATAAACAATTCCAAATATATAACGACCTTTAAGTAATGCAACTAAATTTTCGACTATTGCGGTTGAGCGAAGTTGAGCAACTCAACACTATCTTTTCGTGGACTGAAACTTATGACCCAGAAATTTAGTATGGTAATCATCATAAATCCTTTTGTTGTTATACTCGTAGAGATGTCTGCTTGATGTGCGAGTTGTTTGTGTAATTTCTGTGCGTCTTTGATATTTTAATGTTGCTGCATTAATATAAGATTTTGTCACCTTTTTTCATACTGATTTGAACGAAGCTAACTTTACCGGATACCGGGCAAAGAAACAAAAATAGGTTGGAGTTTCTGTAGTTTTCGTATAAACTTATGCACAAGTCCGGCTTTAGAGTAAAAAAATAAATTCCCAACTCTCACTACGGACTTCGAGATACAGTATTAAAAAGTGTTCGCAGCGAATTTCAACTTCTATCGCATTGACAACTATTTAAATAAGTACATTCCCATTTATGAAACTGAGAGAAAATTTTATAATTTCCAACATTTTAATTTATAGTTCCAGTCTCCTATGCAACCTCCTTTCGATCAGCGAGACTCTTGAATAAATACCTCAGATTGGTCCGAAAGTAATCGGTCTGACCTAAAAAGCATATCAGATTTTATTTCACTTGTTGGGATCATGACCCGTTTAAAATAGATATTATGAGCGGAAAACATATTTATAAGTCGTAGAGTTCAAAACTGAATGAGGATATCCTCAAGTACCAGCAAACATAACAGGAAACGAGTAACGCTTAGATCTTGGATAACACGGGATCTCATTTCTCTTCTGATAAATAAATGTGACACATTAGACAGAATAAGCGGAAGTTGCGAAATATAAAACAACAATTTCAAACGTCGAGAAATGTAATTAAGAACGACTTAAATTTAAAAAATATATATTTAAAAAGCCAAATACCTATATTACTTTCAATTATAACAGAGTTCTAATTAAGAATATTTAAAACAACAACTGATTCAATTGGAAGGCGAAAGAAACCAATAACAATTAATGTGCTAAAGCTTTCACGTCAATGATTTTGGAGGCGATTAGCGCACAAAATGAAGCTGAATTATGTATTAATAGCCAAATGGGATTCGACCTACATACTCGAAGTTAACAGCATCCTACTACCAACAATGAAATAACAATGAATCGCATACATCGAGAGTCGATTAGCGAGCTCTGAATATTCGAGTCGGCGACGAATTTGAATGGATTTTAAACTGTGATCGAACTCACATTTAAACTACATTGTGTCACGTATAAAATCTTAAATAAAATGTCATAGCGCTATTAAAGCTCTCTAGTGCTAAATATACAAAAACACTTTAGCAAAATACTTTTAAACTAACACGAGGGCAGCTCTGAGCGATTTATTACAATATTGCCGCCACTAACGGGCACATCCATAACTCTGAGGTGTAATTTGGCGTATCTTCGTTTGCGGAATTTTCACAATTAATTGAGTAAAGATCCTAATGCAATTGTGTTCATTCGCAAAACTGTTCCCAAGATGAACCGACAACCATCAATAACATTATCGTCACCGTCATCGTTATTTTTCTTCATTTTTCTTCACTAGTAAATAAATATATAAAATAAAAGTTCTTATTGTTGAAACAGTTGAAATATTACCCATAGCGCCAGTGAAAAATCAACTATCGGCAAGAACACTAATAACACTACCCTAACAGAGTCACAAACTGAGTGAGTGTTCAAACCGATGGGCGGCAAAAAGGACGGTCATAAACATGCTACAAAGAACATATTTATGCGTGATTTTTCACTTTCATCCTCTCGAAAATACACAATAATGTACGTACTTTTCTCGGGGCAGAAAAATGATTTTACCCTGCGGTTTTTCAGCCGGGACTCGAATATCTCTTATCCTCTCCTACTTTCCGATGTGACTTAAAACGTTACACTTGCCAACAGCACCCAGTGAAGCTGTACATGTCCAGGACACAGCAACTCAAAAAATTTGCAATCAAATAAATATATATGTATGTATATAAGAGCATTTATAAACAAAACAATACCCATTGTTTTCTGGACTTTGCCATTATTCTTTGTTTATACTTATTGTGAAAACGTTAAGAATGTACATATTTTAGTAAAAAAAAGTAACTTCACGCCTGTAATCCCCGAAGAGGTATGTAGAACATTCCCACGTTTCACCAGTTACTTTTAAG